>JAMPIV010000163.1:0-50000 GCA_024509875.1 Oreohelix idahoensis
CTCTGTTCAGTTAGATCTCTGATAGAATTTTGGCTGATAAGAACTGTTTCAAACTATTGATACGTTGCATTTCGATCACCCGTTAATGAATGTTGTTCCAGTAGCGCATCATTTTTAGCTAACTGCCTAATAAGTTCTTTAAAAAAAACCCTGTGTTTAGTTCTTTGGCTAGAATCATCCTTGAGAGATTAAAAGAGTCCATATACAGACAACTGAGTGATAAACAAGCAGGTTTTCGACAAAACAGATCTTGTACAGACCAGATAACCACATTGAGAATAATAGTTGAACAAAGACTAGAATGGAACTCACCTCTTTACATTGCATTTGTGGACTATGTAAAGGCATTTGATAGTGTAGACAAAGAATCACTTTGGAAATTGATGAAGCATTATTGAGTTCCCATGAAGATCCTTAATTTAATAAAGAAAGCTTATGAAAATATGACATACAGAGTTCTTCCTGAAGGTCAACTCACAGAAACGTTTGGGATAAGAACGGGAATGCAACAGAGATGTCTCTTGTCTCCATATCTTTTCTTACTTGGAATAGATTGGGTTATGAAATGGTACCTATACCTTGTAGCGGTATGGCAGCTTGCGTACCCTGACAATCCCCAGAGCTATGCCAGTGGGAGTTTTACTCCTGGTAGGTTCAACCAAGCTGGACTGGTCTGTGTAAGTAGGGGTCAGACAAAAGCTGGTACCCTGGTCCTCCAGGTTGGGGGTTTTAGCATAGGGCTGACACCCCTGTCTATGTAAAAAAAATAATGAAGTTACGGAAACAACATCAAATGAACAAACTTTGCTGCGGGATGGACATTCGGAGTCTGTGGCTCGTATGACTGTCAGTGGTGAAAGCCGAAAGGAAGCCACTGACATGAAAACGGATGTCCTGACCGCAAAACAGGATACAAGAATAGGATTTTGGAATGTCAGGACAATGTACGAGACAGGTAAACTAAGACAGGTCACGGCAGAAATGAGAAACTATAGGTTACACATCCTGGGGATAAGTGAGAGCAGATGGACAGGGGCAGGAAAAGTCAAAACAGCAACAGGAAAAACAGTAATTTACTCTGGAAGAGAGGATGGACAGCACAGTGAAGGCGTAGCCATTATTCTACAGAAAGGGATAGAAAGGACATTACTGGAATGGAAACCCATCAACAACAGACTGATTCGATTGAGATTGAGAGGGAGATTCACCAACACTACAATAATACAATGCTACGCACCAACGAATGATAGCGATGAGGAGGTCAAGGATGAATTCTATCAACAACTGCAGAAAGAAATGGAGGACACACCTAGATATGATCTTGTTATAGTAATGGGAGACCTCAATGCGAAAGTTGGTACACACAATACATATAATGAAAGAACAATGGGGAAATGCGGAAGCAGGACAGCAAACGAACATGGGGATAAGCTAATAAGTTTCTGTAGCATTAACAACCTGGTCATTGGAGGAACACTTTTCCCACATAAGGAAATTCACAAGTTAACATGGGAATCACCAAATGGTCGGGACAGAAACCAGATAGACCACATCATGGTTAACGGTAGATGGAGACATGCATTACAAGATGTGAAGGTAAGAAGAGGTGCAGATGTGGGAAGCGATCACCATTTAGTAGTAGCAAAACTGAAAGTGAAACTAAGAAGGGCTGGACCAACTGTAACTACACAGAAAAGGTTTGACATCAGCAAATTGAAGGACCCCCTTACCAGAAAAGCTTTTGCGGCCGACATTAAGAAACGATATCAATTTGCCAAAGCCAGGAAAAGACATTGACTGATGATATAGACTAGAATTTCAACACCATTTCAACAATATATAAGGAAAGTAGCAAATCATGCTTAGGATTCCAGAAAAGGAAGAAGCAAGACTGGATAACACCAGAAACACTAAACACCATAAAGATGAGAAAGGAAATGAAAAGAAAGAAAACAGAAGTGAAGTCCCCCAGGTTAAAGCAACTATATAGCGAACAGTACAGTCAACTGGATAGTGAAGTTAAACGCCAAACCCGAGCCAACAAAAGGAATTTCCTAGACGATCTTGCAAAACAGGCAGAAGAGGCAGCACTGAGAAATGAACAAAGCACAGTATACAAAATAACTAAATTCATCAGCGGAAAACAAGGTGCAAACAATATTACATTAGTAAGAGATAAGCAAGGAAATCTCATCAAGACAGCAGGGGGACAGGAAACAAGATGGGCAGAGCACTTCAGAGAAACTCTGAACAAGGAAATACAAGAGACACAATTGAATGTTCCTGAGGCTGAAAACGATCTAGATGTAAATACAGACATTCCACGAAAAGAAGAAATCATCACAGCAATCAAAGGGTTAAAGAACGGTAAAGCTCCGGGCCATGATAACTTAAATGCAGAGCTATTTAAGACAGACCCTGAGCTAGCAGCAGAACTATTAGAACCACTATTTGCACAAGTCTGGAAAACGGGGACAACACCATCAGAGTGGAACAAAGGAATAATTGTCAAATTGCCCAAGAAGGGAGATCTTTCAGACTGCAATAATTGGAGAGGAATCACTCTTCTCTCAGTTCCCAGCAAAATACTAGGCAGGATAATTATACAGAGAATTTCAAAGGCAGTAGACTACAAACTGAGGAAAGAACAAGCAGGATTTAGAAAGAACAGAAGATGTGTAGACCATATATTCACTCTCAGGAACATTATAGAGCAGTGCTCAGAATGGCAAAGACAGCTTTACATAAATTTTGTTGATTTTGAAAAGGCTTTTGACAGCATACATAGGGACAGTTTATGGAAAATACTGAGGGCTTATGGAATTCCAAGCTGCATAGTGTCAATCATAAAAAGCCTCTATGCCAACTTTACGTGTAGTGTCTGGCAGAGCAACCTAACCTTCGAAGTGAAGACAGGAGTACGACAGGGATGCCCCTTATCAACCACTCTATTTTTAACAGTCATAGACTGGGTGATGCGCCAGACAACGGAGGGCAGTCCAAGAGGAATAAGATGGACTACATTTTCAACATTGGAAGATCTGGAATATGCAGATGACATTGCACTGCTGGCACATTCACATCAACACATCCAGGAAAAAACGGATAGACTAAATAAATTTAGCCATCAGGTGGGCTTGAACATCAATTTAAAGAAGTCTGAGGTCATGACGCTCAATGTGAGCAACCCTGAGCCCATATCAGTAAGGAATCAGCAACTGGTACAGACAGATACCTTCACATACCTAGGAAGCATAGTAACACCAGACGGTGGGGCAGGCAAAGACATCAACATCAGAATGAATAAGGCAAGAACAGCCTTCTTTAGCCTAAATAACATCTGGAAGTCCTCCCAATACAGCACAAGCACAAAATTAAAATTATACCAGAGTTGCGTGCTTTCTGTGCTTCTCTATGGTGCGGAATGCTGGAGAGTCACAGAGAAGGAAATGTCAAAATTGTCCTCTTTTCACACAACATGCCTAAGAAAAATTCACCGAATCTTTTGGCCGAATACCATCACCAACCAAGATCTGCTTACTCGTAGCAAGCAAGAGGACATGCATACCATCATAGCTGGCAGACGCTGGAGCTGGGTTGGTCATGTCCTCAGAAGAGACCCCGATGCCATCACATGAACAGCTATGCTTTGGACCCCTGAAGGAAAGCGAAAGAGAGGCCGACCAAAAACAACTTGGCGGAGGACTGTGGAGGCTGAGATGCAAAGAATGAACCAGAGTTGGGGCACTGTACGAAGGATGGCCACCGACCGTGCAAAGTGGAATCAATTTGTTGTTGCCCTACAGGACGCCACTAGGCGTGATGGCCACAGACTGCTTTGACGGTCGGTGGTTAAGGATCGAAGAAGAAGAAGAATAAAAACATCGACATCACACAACAGAAATGGAATCCAGTGGAATCTGACTAAACAGCTTGATGATCTAGAAGTAGCCAATAATTGACTCTTCTGTCTCATAACCATAATTAGATGCAAGACAAAATGAAAATACTCAATGACAGGTTACAGCAAGTGGGCATGAAAATACACAGGCAAAAGACAAAAATAATGAGAATAAATGCAGGAAATGATAACAAGGTTGAACGTGAAGAAGTACCACTACAGGATGTAGAATCTTATACATATCTTGGCAGCAATACAGACAAAGTTGGAGGGACAGACAGTTATATCAAAATAAGAATGCAAAAAGCAAGAGAATCTTTCATTGCATTGGGAAACCAATGGAGATCAAGAGAAATCAAGTCCAACACAAAAATAAGAATCTTCAACTCAAGTGTCCAGTCAATCCTATTTTGTGGCTCTGAAACATGGAGAACAACAAAAATAACAACAGAAAAGATACAGACATTCATAAATGGGTGCTTACGCAGAATAAACGATTGAAATGATATGACAAAGTCACCAATGTGGAACTGATGACAAGAACCAGTGGAACAAAAGATGAGAAGACGATGCTGGTGATGGATAGGACATACACTGAGGAAACCTGTTGATAGCATTACAAGGCAGTCCTTGTTCTTGAATTCCCAGTGAAAGAGAGGCAGAAGAAGACTAAAACACATGCAGAAGAGAGCTGGAGACAAAAGTGAAACTGATGAGGAAAACGTGGAAAGATCTTGAGCTGATGGCACATGGCGGGGGGGGGGGGGGGGGGGGGGGGGGCTGTCAAACAAACATGACGTGAATTACAGAAAGAAAGTGTAAACAATGTCTCGGACACGGATTTCTGTGCTCCGAAAATGAGAAATGATTAAATAATGACAGAGAGAGAGAGAGAGAGAGAGAGAGAGAGAGAGAGAGAGAGAGAGAGAGAGAGAGAGAGAGAGAGAGAGAGAGAGAGAGAGAGAGAGAGAGAGAGAGAGCGCATAAAAGAGAACGACCAATTATGTGACCGTAGATACAGAAAACCTCTGGCATTAGATCAAAAATATATGGAATGAGACATGTAATGGGAAAAAGAGAACCCCAGCATAAAGCATGTATAACATCAGAAACCATAAATAAGATTAAGGATATAATAAACAAGAATGCATATTTGAAGAGAAGCAAAACCAAAAGTTCCAAAGCCAAGGCTTGTGAAGTGTATGTAGAAGTCAGCAAAGAGGTAAGACAAAAATTAAAGGGGACAAGACAAAATATACTGATGAGCTGGCAAGAAAGGCAGAGGAAGCTTCAGTCAAATGATAGATGAGAGACCTGTACAACAACACAAAAAAGCTTGCTGGAAAATACAAGCAAGCAGATGGCCTCATAAAAGACAAAACATGAAAATTGCTTAGCAGTATGCAAGATCAAGTGAAGAAGGGGACAGGTCATTTTGAGGACCTTCTCAGTATACTAGCTGCACAAAATCTACCAGACATCCAGCAAGCAGAAAAGAGTTACAAGTCAACTGTGACAGACTAACCAAGGAAGAAATAAACAAAGCCATAGTGCTTCTTGAAGATGGAAAAGTGGTTGGTTCAGATGGCATTCCTGCAGAGGCCATCTAAGCAGATGTTGACTCCTCTACAGAGATATTACACAAATTACTTGGAGGGCTGGGAGAGAGAAGAAATGCCAGAGGAATGGAAGGAAGGTTATCTAATCAAGTTGTCTACGAAAGGAGATTTACATGAGTGCACAAATTATACAGGAATAGCATTAATATCAGTGCCAGGATAATATTATTTAGGATCTTCCTTGACAGATTAAAAGAGTCATGAGAACACGACCAAGGAGGTGTTGGACAAACAGATCATGTACAGACCAAATAGCCACATATAGAATAATAGTTGAACAGGTTGGAATGACATTCACCGGTATACTTCGGATGTGTGAACTATGAAAAGGCATTTGACAGTGTTGACAGAGAATCACTTTGGAAATTGTTGAGGTGACTATGGAGTCCACCTGAAGAATGTATAATGAAGAAAAGATTTGAAGACATGACATATAGAGTTTGGGGATGGACGATTGACAGACCCGTTTAGAATAAGAACTGGAGTGTGACAGGGATACATCTTAAACCATTTTTATTTTTATTGGGTGTAAATTAGGTTATGAAAACATAGCTTTTTAGCCAACAGAAATTGAATTCAGTGACTTTGACTTAACAGCTTGATGATGTAGTTCTTCTGTCCCATAGCTGTAATCATATGCAAGACAAAATGAAAATACTTGACGAGAGGTCACAGCAAGTGATTCTGGAAATACTTGACGAGAGGTCACAGCAAGTGATTCTGGAAATACTTGACGAGAGGTCACAGCAAGTGATTCTGGAAATACACAGGGAGAAAACAAAGACAATGAGAATAAATGCAGGAAATTTAAACAAGATTAATGATAACACAAAAATCAGAGCCTTCAACTCAAATGTCAAGTCAGTCTTACTGTATGGCTCTGAAACATGGAGAACAACAAATATAATTAAACAACCTACAGTTATGATGATCTTTCATAAATGGGTGGTTGCATAGAATGCAGGGACAGAAACGGAATGAAAGATCACTAATGTGGAACTGACAACAAGAACCAGACAAGTATCAGTAGAATAAAAATTAGAAGACGCTGGCGATGAATAGGACATTAATGATGATCTTTCTTTCCAGGACATTAATGATGATATTTTTTCCCAGGACATTAATGATGATCTTTCTTTCCAGGACATTAATGATGATCTTTCTTTCCAGGACATTAATGATGATCTTTCTTTACAGGACTGTGGTGGATTTGATGTTAATAGATGTTATCATCTCAATATTTCTAGTGTACTGAATGAGGTCAGCTGTGAAGGTCCCTGATTATAACAAATTTTGGGTTGAGTATTCAGGGTACTTTTCTGCTACCACCTTATGACCTCAATCAGACTTATTCTGGACTAGTATGTATGATAGCTACATATAATGTCTAGGGTTATGCAAGTGTGTAATGTAGTGTAAGTAAAATTACTGCAAATACATTTAAATTTTATCACACACACATATATATATATATATATATATATATATATATATATATATATATATATATATATATATATACACACATGACAGGGTCAATACCACAACCACAAACAAACTAACACTCTATTATATAACTTACGAAAGTCTGTGGCTGAATTTTGTGTAATATACTAGATTACAATTTATTTGCCCTGATTCAGAATTTTCTGAGTCAGGACCAACAACAAAATGAAAATTTATGGTTTTATTTACATAAATATTTATAACACAATGGATCTTCTGTCCATACAAAGGACTATTATAATCAAATTATATTTAGGTATTTCTCTACACTGGGTGACACTGGTAACTAATGGTGGGGTGGGGTGTTGGCATCATTCCCCCTCTTTATTTTAGTATCTTGTGGAAAAATTATTTAATAATCAAAGATTTTATGTCTATGTTAAGAAAATCCATGGATGACCGTTGAAGTGCCGACACATAGGCACTTAACTGTAGGTTGATGGTAGATATGATGCTGAAAATTTTCTTTCGTTCCCTTGAATGACCAGACTGACACAGTCCCTGGTGTAGAATAGTATAGTAGACCGCTTGGTCCAAGAAAGTTTCACCTCTCTCTCTCTCTCTCTCTCTCTCTCTCTCTCTCTCTCGTAAAATCACCAGGGTCCTGGTACCACAGTAGCACCAGAACAAAAAACCCTGAAACAAGGTTATGATTCTGTACAACATATCTACAATATTTTTCCACAATCAATACATGGCATAATTCAATAAAAGAAAAGGGTCAGATCTCTCTGACCACCCCATGTCAACCATTTTCTTCTGAGATAACACCTCATACCAGTGCTCCTGTTCTTTTCCCTAATGGCTACAACGCCTCTGACACTGCAATAATGATTCTCTCCCATAGAATATTGTGGGTTAGCCTTCCCACTGGTAACTGTGGAAATCATTTTAAGTTATACAACTCATGTCAATTTTTATTGCTTGTGTGCAACACCACAGACCCTGCATAAGTCTGCTGGGGACCCTGTACTTTGTCGTAACGCCTTCCCAAACAAGCAGTATCTCATACACCAAATTTGGTTGTAATAATAAGGTTAATAAAGTCATTCTTACCACAATTCAAAGAAATATCACAAACATACATTGACTGGCATTAGCATTAAGGTAAGTTTAGCTTTGCCCCGGGTCCAGACTGCCAAGAATTATTTCACTCTAGGCACTGCTGTTCTCAACGCAGCTTGCTTTCAAAATATTCTGTATCAACTGGCGACAAGCCTTTGCTTGCCTTTGCCAATATTATCAGACCGGCCCAATCAGCGAGGGTCTAGCTTTTTCAATTCAAAATAAAAAAAACAACAAAAGCCAAACTCCAAACTTCTAGGAGTGAGTCTTCAAAAATTTATTTAGCTTTTTTGCCTAACCAATACCTTCCTTCCTATACTCTTCAACCATCCAATCGGATTTGAATCAATCTAATGCCTCTTTTTAAACTAGCGTCCCCCACTAACGTATGGATAAATGAGCAAGACCACCAGTCTGTCCGTCTTGGTGTTCGTAGACATATAGTATTATTTCAATATCTTGGCTAATGATTAGACTACCATATATTTTACAACATACAAGATATTATTGCTCAGGGGATCCTAAGCTATCTTTATATATGATTTTTATGGCCCTAATATTTGTCGTTTAGATTTTCAGTTTTGTCACTTAATCGTCAATTTCAACTTTTCCAAAAGTCGGCCATCTTTTCCCCTCCCTCTCTCCTTTTTTTCCCATTCAAATAAACCAACTAGTTTGTGTTACGTCAGAAATACACTACTCGGCGAAAATGGAACACTGTCTGTGTGTTTATGTGTTCTGGCTTGTCCAACAGAGAGGTTATAGTATTAGTCCCGCGTGCAGAACGAAGAGGGGTTTTGCAAGGCGGTTGGTAGTATTGGCGTTAATTATACCGCCGTTTCGTTCTTACACTACTGGAAAATGTCCGAGTTACTACTAATTAGTGGCGTTAAAGTTAAAATATTACGTTAATTCAGACAGCTGTTTGGGTCACAGTTCTGGCAGATCGTTAATTATAAGGCTTGCCACAGTTTCGTGCAGCAGATCGGACACTATGTTAAAAGTAAAGTCTCAAGGAGTAAACTAGGAAATAATATAGGCTTTTTCGGCTTTCATTTTATAAGCATTCACACTGCACAAAAGGCAGCGCTATACTGGCGTAGAGAGGATTTTAAGCAGACACTTACGGTCGGGTGTATTTATTATTATAGGATTAAAATCTTACTGAATTTAGCGATTATTTCACAGAATTCGCTACAAGGACATTAATGATGATCTTTCTTTCCAGGACATTAATGATGATCTTTCTGTCTAGGACATTAATGATGATATTTCTTTCCAGGACAATAATGATGATCTTTCTTTCCATGACATTAATGATGATCTTTATTTCCAGGACATTAATGATGATCTTTCTGTCCAGGACATTAATGATGATCTTTCTGACCAGGACGTTAATGATGATCTTTCTTTCCAGGACATTAATGATGATCTTTCTTTCCAGGACATTAATGATGATCTTTTTTCCAGGACATTAATGATGATGTTTCTTTCCAGGACATTAAAGATGATCTTTCTGTCCAGGGCATTAATGATGATCTTTCTGTCCAGGACATTAATGATGATCTTTCTGTCCAGGACATTAATGATGATCTTTCTGTCCAGGACATTAATGATGATCTTTCTGTCCAGGACATTAATGATGATCTTTCTGTCCAGGACATTAATGGTGATCTTTCTGTCCTGGACATTAATGATGATCCTTCTTTCTACGACATTAATGATGATCTTTCTTTCCAGGACATTAATGATGATCTTTCTGTCCAGGACATTAATGATGATCTTTCTGTCCAGGACATTAATGATGATCTTTCTGTCCAGGACATTAATGATGATCTTTCTGTCCAGGACATTAATGATGATCTTTCTGTCCGGACATTAATGATGATCTTTCTGTCCACGACATTAATGATGATCTTTCTGTCCAGGACATTAATGATGATCTTTCTGTCCAGGACATTTATGATGATCTTTCTGTCCAGGACATTAATGATGATCTTTCTGTCAAGGACATTAATGATGATCTTTCTGTCAAGGACATTAATGATGATCTTTCTTTCCATTACATTAAAGATGATCTTTCTGTCCAGGACATTAATGATGATCTTTCTGTCTAGGACATTAATGATGATCTTTCTGTCCAGGACATTAATGATGATCTTTCTGTCCAGGACATTAATGATTATCTTTCTTTTTAGGACATTAATGATGATCTTTCTTTCCATTACATTAAAAATGATCTTTCTGTCCAGGACATTAATGATGATCTTTCTGTCCAGGACATTAATGATGATCTTTCTGTCCAGGACATTAATGATGATCTTTCTGTACAGGACAATAATGATGATCTTTCTGTCCAGGACATTAATGATGATCTTTCTGTCCAGGACATTAATGATGATCTTTCTGTCCAGGACATTAATGATCTTTCTGTCTAGGACATTAATGATGATCTTTCTGTCCAGGACATTAATGATGATCTTTCTGTCTAGGACATTAATGATGATCTTTCTGTCAAGGACATTAATGATGATCTTTCTGTCGAGGACAATAATGATGATCTTTCTGTCCAGGACATTAATGATGATCTTTCTTTCCAAGACATTAAAGATGATCTTTCTGTCCAGGACATTAATGATGATCTTTCTGTCCAGGACATTAATGATGATCTTTCTGTCCAGGACATTAATGATGATCTTTCTGTCCAGGACATTAATGATGATCTTTCTGTGCAGGACATTAAAGATGATCTTTCTGTCCAGGACATTAATGATGATATTTCTGTCCAGGATATTAATGATGGTATTTCTGTCCAGGACATTAATGATGATCTTTCTGTCCAGGACATTAATGATGATCTTTCTGTCCAGGACATTAATGATGATCTTTCTGTCCAGGACATTAATGATGATCCTTCTGTCCAGGACATTAATGATGATCTTTCTGTCAAGGACATTAATGAAACCCACTGACAGCATTACAAGGAAGTCCTTATTCTGGAATCCTCAGGGTAAGAGAGGTAGAGGGACACCTGGCAGCACATGGGGAAGAGAACTGAAGACATGTATGACAGAGTTGAAGAATACATGGACAGACATTGAGATAATGGCGTGGACAGGAAGACTTGGCATCAAGTTTTTGATGATCTATGTTCATTGGGGAGTGTTTGGTGGTCTATGCTCATTGGGGAGTATTTGGTGGTCTGTGATCATTGGGGAGTATTTGGTGGTCTGTGCTCATTGGGGAGTATTTGGTGGTCTGTGCTCATTGGGGAGTTTTTGGTGGTCTATGCTCATTGGGGGAGGTTTTGGTGGTCTATGCTCATTGGGGAGTATTTGGTGGTCTGTGATCATTGGGGAGTTTTTGGTGGTCTGTTCTCACTGGGGAGTTTTTTGTGGTCTATGCTCATTGAAGGAGGTTTTGGTGGTCTGTGCTCATTGGGGAGTTTTTGGTGGTCTGTGCTCATTGGGGAGTTTTTGGTGGTCTGTGCTCATTAGGGAGTTTTTGGTTATCTGTGCTCATTGGGGAGTTTTTAGTGGTTTATGCTCATTGGGGGAGGTTTTGGTGGTCTATGCTCATTGGGGAGTATTTGGTGGTCTGTGATCATTGGGGAGTTTTTGGTGGTCTGTGCTCATTGGAAAGTTTTTGGTGGTCTGTGCTCATTGGGGAGTGTTTGGTGGTCTATGCTCATTGGGGAGTATTTGGTGGTCTGTGATCATTGGGGAGTATTTGGTGGTCTGTGCTCATTGGGGAGTTTTTGGTGGTCTATGCTCATTGGGAGAGGTTTTGGTGGTCTATGCTCATTGGGGAGTATTTGGTGGTCTGTGATCATTGGGGAGTTTTTGGTGGTCTGTGCTCATTGGAGAGTTTTTGGTGGTCTATGCTCATTGGGGGAGGTTTTGGTGGTCTGTGCTCATTGGGGAGTTTTTGGTGGTCTGTGCTCATTAGGGAGTTTTTGGTGGTCTGTGCTCATTGGGGAGTTTTTGGTTGTCTGTGCTCATTGGGGAGTTTTTGGTGTTCTACGCTCATTGGGGAGTTTTTGGTGGTCTGTGCTCATTGGGGGAGGTTTTGGTGGTCTGTGCTCATTGGGGAGTTTTTGGTGGTCTGTGCTCATTGGGGAGTTTTTGGTGGTCTGTGCTCATTGGGGAGTTTTTGCTGGTCTGTGCTTATTGGGGAGTTTTTGGTGGTCTGTGCTCATTAGGGAGTTTTTGGTGGTCTGAGCTCATTGGGGAGTTTTTGGTGGTCTGTGCTCATTGGGGAGTTTTTGTTGGTCTGTGCTCATTGGGGAGTTTTTGGTGGTCTGTGCTCATTGGGGAGTTTTTGGTGTTCTGCGCTCATTGGGGAGTTTTTGGTGGTCTGTGCTCATTGGTGGAGGTTTTGGTGGTCTGTGCTCATTGGGGAGTATTTGGTGGTCTGTGCTCATTGGGGAGTTTTGGTGGTTTGTGCTCATTGGGGAGTTTTTGCTGGTCTCTGCTCATCGGGGAGTTTTTGGTGGTCTGTGCTCATTGGGAAGTTTTTGGTGGTCTGTGCTCATTGGGGAGTTTTTGGTGGTCTGTGCTCATTGGGGAGTTTTTGGTGGTCTGTGCTCATGGGGAGTTTTTGCTGGTCTGTGCTCATTGGGGAGTTTTTGGTGGTCTGTGCTCATTGGGGAGTTTTTGGTGGTCTGTGCTCATTGGGGAGTTTTTGGTGGTCTGTGCTCATTGGGGAGTTTTTGCTGGTCTGTGCTCATTGGGGGAGGTTTTGGTGGTCTGTACTCATTGGGGAATTTTTGGTGGTCTGTGCTCATTGGGGAATTTTTGTGGTCTGAGTGAGATGTGTCACGTAACATCATACAAGGAACAGCATTTGCTCTTCAGTCTACAAACCTAGGTTGATATTGAATTCTAACTGTCATTCATACAAACAACCGGGCATGTTACAGTAAGAGCAGACGTAAGTGTGCTATTTATAGTCTTTACTGTGCAGGTAAGACAAGATGTAATAGTGTTCTTTATTTTAGTTTGGTTGCGTTCCTTATAATACGAGTTTCAGCTATAGATGATATTTGCTTTAATTTTGCAGGTGACATTCTCAGCCCAGCCCAGCTGTCACTAAAAAAGGTCTGTGACATTGAGAATGGAAGCTTCAGTCAAACATGTACAGAAAGATACAGTGACTGTCATGGAGTTCCTCTTTATGTTTGTGTCTGCTGTGGTGAATCCTTTGATGGTCAGCACCAGCTTACTCTGCACTTACAGGAATGTAGCGAATCAGTACGTGCTCAGATTATGACAGTAGAAAAACATTTCCTCCACTCAGATGATAAAGTTGTCAGATTATATGATGATGTTACTCAGTCATCTGATAATGTAACTCAGTCATCTGATGATGTAGCTATATTATGTAATCATTTAATAGACAGATTTCAGTTAGATAAAAGTGTAGATAAAAGCAGATCAAAAAGTTGTAACTGTATATTTGGTACAGAACATAGGGGCCGTGGTACAGGAGAGAGGGACCATAAGAAAAGGGGTGCAGATTCTGCTACAGGTACTTATGACCATGTATCATGGTTTCGGTCAGGTCATCGAAAACATTCTCAATTTTCCATCTCAGAAGACACTTCCATTGTACAGAAGCAAAATAATAGCTCCCTAGAGGGTGGAAAATATCATACGGTCAATCAGTCAACTACCAGCAGCCAGCATCACAAAGTCTATGAAAGCTTAGATTCTGGAAAATATCAGCTTTCATACATGTTGGAAAATAAGAATTCTAGTGGAGAATTGTGTCAAGAACTTCAGAGAAAAGATGACAGTTTCAATTCTTCATCTGATGCATTACAGAACCAGTGTTCATCTTCCGTGGTTGGAAGAGTAGATCAGATATTCTCAACAAGCCCCACTAGATCCAATCAATTCAATTCCATAGAAGATGTTACTGATAATAGTGACATGAATGACTTCAACAATAATCATATCATTGGTTCTTGCAGTAGTCATGTGAGTGATTTGAATTATAATTGTAAGACTGCACAAACTGAATCAGAAACATGTTATAAGTGTGAAGAAATTGCTGTTGTTGGCCATGGCATTGATTGCAAGATTGAACAGTCTAGCACAGAAGGAAGAAAGAAGTCCACAGCAGGTAATTCTCCAGTGAATAATGTGACAGTCGGTAAATATCCAGTGAGAGATGGCTTGCCACAGGCAAAACTCCAAAAAGGTCTGACTTCAATGAAAAAGTTACATTTGTTAAAGTGTCACATCTGTAACTGGGCTTGTAAAGAAAGGATGGCTTTGGCAAAACACAAGAAAATTGTACATGGTTTTACAGAAGACATTTCTATTAAGGACAGCTATATTTTACCAGGAGGCCATGCTGCCATTTATAAATATAGAAACACAAAGAGACAAAATGTGGGTATTATGGGAAAACATAACAAAATAAGCTCTTACCTGAATGTTTATCATGCACAGAAATGTTCTGAATCTTATGACAGTCAAAGCCACATGTCTGGAATAGGATCTGTGCTGAAACAGAATTACCCTAGGCAGTTCAGTAATTTTACTAATTTGTGTTTAGAACAAGGTTCCATCTTCTGTCAAATGTGTGAGGGATATCATCCAACAAACAGCTTATGCCATCATACCATGTTAGTCTATAAACATGACCAGAATAGTCACCCGAACGCTGCTGATGAAACTGGAATAGAGAAGAATAGTTGTGGCAGAAATGCTGTCATGGATATAGCTGAAGGTCCTTTGGATATGAGTAAAAGCTCACATAAAGTCCATGCCATTATCCATTCAAAAGAGTCTGGAAGTTATCATGCTCCACTTGATCTCTCAAACACACGCGCAAGCCATAGCCATTTAGTGGCTGCAGAAAATAAAGGTGGTCACTGTAATATTCCCTTGGAAAAGTTTGGGCCACATGTCATGTCCATGGAGCTGAGAGGTGACTACCTCTACAACCTTTATTCAAAACATGCTACTTCACTGCTTGGCTGTATCGCTTCTCCTCTCATGCAGACCTCAGACTCTGCCATATGTGAGGCAGTTATGGGTGAGAGAGAGTCATCTGGTACCTGCATTTATCCAGCCAGATCAGGGAGTGACAGGACAGCTAGCAATTCAGGAAAAAAAGTATACTCCTCGTCAGCAAAAAGAAAAGCCTCATCTCATCAGGGTTTCCCATGTTCTGCTTGTAATCGAGTGTTCACCTACCAGGCAGCTCTTTTTACTCATATGCAGACTCACTTTCAGGTGGCTCAATCCTTACAGTGCCAGCTTTGTCAACAGTCTTTTGCCCATGCCACAGACCTTAAAATTCATGCTTGTCCCAACAGAATAGAAAAACCATACACGTGTCCAAATTGTGATCAGACATTTGCTAAAAATATTCATCTGAAGCGCCACATGGTCACTCACTCAGGTGTGAAGCCTTATCCCTGCTGGGTTTGTGGAAAAAGGTTCAGTCGTAGTGACCACCTCAAGCGACACACACAAAGTTTACATGCTGGCTCAAGGCCACATGGATGTCAGATTTGTGGCAAAGAGTTTGTTAGAAAGTATGAGCTGAATAAACATAAGATGGTCCACAGCATGGAAGAGAGTGGACTTTCTTGTTGAGCACTCTCTTCTCAATTAACACGAACCAAACCTTAGGATAAACCAGGTCATGGACACCATTCAGAGAATTGTTGTCTACATCAGGTCTTACCTGGCAACACAGAAATGATTGTCTGTTTATTGTCAACAGGAAGGGTAGTATACATACATACACACATGTTCCCATACATGTATGCACATACATGTACATACATACTCATAAATGTGTGGCCGTGATTAGTATAGTGAAGATGTTTGTTATATCATCCAAGTCAGGAATACTGGTATACTGCCAGAGATCTTTATTCTTGTTGATATCTGTAACCTAGTCCGTTCCAAACTTCCTCTGTGTTGTTATATGTGGCGTGACAATTATTTGCATGTATTTCTTCATATATCTTTACTGTAAGACTTCATCAACGAGAGATAATAGTGTAAACTCTCCAGATTCAAAACAATCATTTTATTTAGGTAATTCTACCAATGCATAGTAAACAAAGTCAGATGTATACATTTGGTTACCTTCTCCTTGCTATATCTTCCAGTGCGTGCAAACTTAAAAATGCCTTTTCCATAACAATATTCACAATCTCATCTTCATTATTAATATTAAAAAATCTCCAATCATCCTGAACGAATCATTAAGTTATTCAGTTGGCTCCTGGAGTTGTAATCTGATACTATGAATCGCCCGGCACGTGAAAAGTACTGTGACCTTCTCATCCGTGCGGTTACCCTCCTTATCGTGTCTGCGTGTTGTGAGCGGGCCAAAAAATAATAACACCGTTGTTTTGAGCTCTGAATCTCGTGACCTTTTGTAACTACTGTATTTTTCTGCACTGTTAAATAAGCCACTTGAAGTTCTACTTACAGCCTCAAAGAATTTCCCACACATTTAAGTAATACTATCTTTATCGAGTCGATGTCTTGAAAACTTCAAGACCTACGGTTGTACAGGCCTTGTGGCCGCAACGTACGTTTTTCTTGTCCTTCTCCTTGTAAGACGTATTACTATTTGTGTGTGTGTGTGTGTGTGTGTGTGTTTTTTTTTCAACTGTTGTACATCTGTACACCGGCATTTTCAGATCAACTGCCTTATCACCCCGAAGTTTGCCCTCCATTTAAAATAGTGCGGCTTTTCCAGCCTTTTGGTTGGGCGGCTTAATATTACCCTATTTATTTTATAGGTCTTCCGATGGAAGTATTTCGGCTATTCCGATTTTCTTAATTCTATATTCAATCTGATACTCGCCTATCTTAAATCTATTTCCATAAAACCCTGTGACTATTCTTCCTAACAATTAGCACGAATTATGCTATAGTCATAGTAGTAGGTCGCCCGGTGACACATGTACATATACATTGCACACATACACATAAATGTATACACATGCACATACACACTTGATCATGTATACATATATACACTCGTACATGTTCACCGTCGGCGTCTGTGGCCTAATGGATATGAACGCAGTTTCATATTCCAGATATACCAGGTTCGAAACCTGCTGCAGGCGGTTTGGTAGCAGATCGCTTTGTGTGGAGTTTTAACAATGGTATAAGCGCCGTGCCGTTCAGAAAGCAATGGCAAACTACTGAATGAAAAAAATTGCCTAGAAAAATCACAAACAGCCAATAAAAGCTGGGGTTGATTGCCACGTCCTGTAAAGGATAAGCAACTAACTTTAACGTGTTCACCATGCAGATACAAACATATACATGTGTGCACATGCATACATGTACACACATGCATGTGTACACATAATACATAAATGTAGACACATAAGTACTATTGTACACCTGTGAGTGTTGTGTTTTTACACCTGTGAGGGCTGTGTATGTGCACGTGTTTCATGTTTGCACACTTGTGATTTTTGTGCGTGCATACATGTGAGTCTTCTGTTTGTATACATGTTTCATATTTGAACACCTGTAAGTGTTGTGTTTGTACATTTGCTTCATATTTGTAGACTTGTGAATATTGTGTATGTACACATGACAGTTTTGTGTTTATTCACCTGTGAGCGATGTGTCTGTACTCATGTGAGTGTTGCATTTGCATACATGTTTCATATTTGAACACCTTAGATTGTTGTGTTTATACATTTGTTTCATGTTTTTACACCTGTGAGCTTTGTGTTTTTACATTTGTTTCATGTTTATACACATGCGAATGTTATGTCTGTACACATGTGAGTGTTGTGTTAGTACACACGTTTGATGTTTGTACACCTGTAAGTGTTATGTTGTACATTTGTTTCATGTTTGTACAACTGTGAATGTTATGTTTTGTGGCAGCCCGTGGTTGTATCAATTCTTCTGTATGGCCACCTGCCTGCCCAGGTTCTTTTACCTCTTTGGCTAGCAATGATATGCTGTATAATTATAACAGTCACACACACACACACACACACACACAGCACGTGATGTGATAACGCCATAGTAATTGAAAATACTGTTTATTTACATGTGAGAAGATCATTGCGGTCTGCCTTGACCTCCACATCTGGTCCATCACATAATAATGTAATATGTAAGTTCTTCCTTAATATTTCTTCCTTCCCTCACTCTCTCTCTCGTTCGGTATCGAATCTACACCTTCTGATCTTTAACCATAGATAATCACTCAGGTGCTCTAGTCTCTATTTCTGTTCTTTCTTCCTTACAATTTCTTAGATTATTGTTATATGCATCCTCTCAGTGTTCGGGTTATCTATGGGTAGAACCGGACCTCGCCAGGGTTGTTACTTTCCCTTTCATCACTGAAGAATATGACTACTGTCTATATGTATTATAATTCCCTCTACAAACCTTTTCCCTTTCTGAATAAAATCTAACTCACACCGTTTCTCCTTCTAGACAAGAAATCTCACTATTCAATATTTCGGGTTAATCATTACCCAAACTACTTCTTGTCTGTGAAATATTCATCACCTAAACTACTTGAGTACTGCCTTCAACATGGCTACTAGCGTACGTGCCATCTGCACTCTAACTCACGCCTTCTGGACTGCTTGCTGAGAAAGCGTGCTTCACTGGATTCTCGTTCACCCCTTTCATGCGCATTATTGTTCGCGCATGCCCTTTTCTACTCTATCTCTGAACCTTCCCATTCTATTCTCCGTATTCATTCCCTTTGACTGTAAATCGTTCCCTTACTGCCAAGTTTGCACACAAGTGAGTGTTGTATTTGTACACTTGTTTCACGTTCACGCACTTGCGAGTGCTATGTTCGAGCATATGTGAGTGTTATGTTTGTACACCTGTGAGTATTATTTGAACAATGTGAGTATCATTTGTTCACCTGTGAGTAATGTGTTTGTGCACCTTACTTACTTACTTAGTCGTTCCCCTTCTACCGTGAGGTGTAGAGGTTTGGAAGAGAGAGCGCCAGACTATCCTGTCAGCTGTCTTCCTCCTGGCCTGGTTCTATTCTAGTCCTCGGCCCTTCAAAGATTGCCTTATGTTGTCCTCCCAACGGACTGTGGGTCGTCCTGGGGGTCTGGATCCCTGGCTCTTTGTTTCCCATGCTTGTCGTGGTAGCCGATCTTCTCCCATTCTGCAGACATGGCCAACCCATCTTAGTTGGGACTGTTCTACTTGGGTCTGCAGGGGGTGGGATATTAGGCCTTGATGTATCGTCTGGTTGCGGACCATGTCTCTTCTAGTTACTTCAACCACCTTTCTCAGATACCTCATTTCTGATGTTTGGATCTGGCTTTTGTGGGTTGTAGTCATTGCCCATGACTCGCATCAATATGTAAAGACTGGGACATAGGTGGAGCGGTATACAGCCATCTTCGTTTTCTTACCAAAATCTCTCTTGCTGAGGAATCCTCGATTTATGGCCTGAAAAAGTCTCCCAGCTGCTGCTTTTCGAGTGGCCAACTCTTCTTTAATGCCTCCCTTCCGGTCCATAATAGCTCCGAGGTATTTAAAGTGGTCGACCTGCTCCAAGACCTGTTCTCCCAGCTTAATCTGATGTGTTCTTTCTTCTCGTGATATCACTATGGATTTTGTTTGAGAGCTGCTTATGAATATCCCTCTCTTCTCCAGCTCTTCCTTCCAGACTTGCGGGTTGGATTGGAGATGTGCCTCTGATTTAGCAATCAGGGCAACATCATCAGCAAATGCCAGCTCTGAAATACAGACCTGTCTCATCTTCCAGTACCCAACTGAATACTTGCTTGTTCTCTCCTTACATGCCTTGATGACATCGTCCATGAGGAGTATGAAAAGACAAGGTGACAGGATATCACCCCGTCTTACACCAGTGGTGGTCCTGAACTCTTCTGACCTATGGTTTGCTGTCCTCACATAATTTCTGCAAGATTTGTAGAAGCTCTGTATAGCATGAATCAGAGGTGCTGGAATGTTCCTCCTTGCCAAACAGTCCCAAAGTTTGCTCCAGGGAACCATGTCAAATGCCTTTTCCAGATCTATGAAACAAAGATGGATCTCGCTCTTATACTCAAGGGCCTTTTCACTCAGTTGTCTGAGTGTTAGGTTAGGTCTTGAGTACTTCGGTTTGCTCGGCATCCGCACTTGGACTTCGTCCAATTGTGGCTCAGCTAGGCGTCGGAGTCTCTGCTCTAAGATTCTAGAGTAGATTTTACCAGGGACACTGAGAAGGGATATGCCTCTATGATTTCCACATTGTCGATTGTCACCCTTTTTGAAAATCGGTGTTATGATGGCAATCTCCCAATCCTTTGGTTTGACCTTGTTGCATCACGCTATCTGTAGAACTCTTCAGAGTAATAGGTCGCCTGATGCTCCAATGTACTTTACCATTTCTGGTGTTATGCCATCATGCCCTGCTGCTTTGCCTATCTTGATTTTCTCCAGTGCTGCCTTCAGTTCTTCCATCTTTATGTCATGTTCACCACCATTGGCTTTCTCTTCTGTGCTAGTGGTTATCATTTCTGATGCTTGACCTTGCTCACCATCAAGGAGTTCTGAGAAATATTATTTCCATCTTTCAATTACTTCCTTCGGGGCAGTAAGCAATTTGCCTTGCTCGTCCTTTATAAATTTGAGAGGGCATTGTTTTTTCTTCTTCATGTTCATTAAGGTTCTTATAGAACTATTTCTGGTTCTCTGGCGCATCTTTTTCTAGCTTTTCTCCAATTTCTTCCCAGGACTTCTGTTTTTCTGCTAGCACCTTGTTCTTTGCTTCTGTTATGAGTGTCACATCCCATCCCAACTAACATAATTACCGATGTATGTTACGTCGATTGGTCTCACTTAAAATAGTAACTCGCGCCAGAAACAAATGTGCGCAACACACGGTGTGCAACTTGCGCGGCGTGGGTGTTATATAAAACAAATACTTTGGTTTTTTTTTTTTTAATTCTTTCACTAAAATAGTAGCGCTCAACAATGAAAAAGTGCGTAAAAATTGGTGTTCATGAGCCCTCACCCGATGTAAAAATCATGAAAACTTGAAAGTTCTTGTTAAAACCACTTATTACACTAGTCAACAACCAAAATGTACCAGAAATGAAAATAACTGATCTTAACTAATTTTGGTGTGCTGAAAACGAAAATGACATTAAAAAATGTTGATTGGCTCTAGTTTTCAAGATATATGCTGCTAGTTTATTTAATTACGGTCAATTTATATATATATGACGCAACTGTTGTGGGCGATTGCACAATTTTTTTTCTAATGACTAATAAAAATGTAACTAGAAGTTGATGATGCAATCCTACCTATGATTACATCACCTTTGTGTATAAATATCTTATCTCTGATAAAATTTTGCCATTAGTTAGTGCATTGTCCTTATCAAAAGTATCGTAGTTAGAAATGCCTAGGACATGTGTGAACAGTGCTAATAATTTCTGTTATATATGTGGTTAGGTGACATTTCTATCACAAAAACGAAATATAACTAAAGTGATTAAGATTTGTATTTTGGCTGCAGAATAGGAGATCAAGATAAGAGCTGGGCGCGACACATATGCTGCAATACATGTGCAGCACATCTTAAACTGTGGTTGACTGGCAAAAGGCAAGCTATGCCTTTTGCAGTCCCAATGATTTGGAGAGAGCCCACTGATCATCTCAACAACTGTTACTTTTGCATGGTCCCTCCAATTGGGAAAGGCATATCAAAGAAGAAAAAAATGGACTCTGGAATATCCAAACATCCCCTCTGCAATACGTCCGGTACCACATGGCGATGACCTACCAGTTCCCAAAGTGCCAGAATCATTTTCAGCTGCTTCCACTGAATGAAGAAGAGGACATTGGTGGTCCTGAACCATCAACCTCAAGCGACCCAGATTTTGAGCAAACTACATCCACTAAACCACACTTAATAACCCAAGGTGAACTGAATGATCTTGTAAGAGATCTGAATTTACCGAAGAACAAGGCGGAGCTTTTGGGTTCCAGATTGCAACAGTGGAATCTCCTGGCAGAAGATGTTACAATTTCTGTGTATAGGAACCGCCAGAAGCCGCTTATTACATTCTTTTTCAAAGAGGGTGACCTTTCTGCGTGCCACAACATTTCTGGTTTAATGGCAGCCCTCAAAATCAATTACATACCGGAAGAGTGGAGGCTTTTCATTGATTCATCCAAGACGAGTCTTAAAGCTGTTTTGTTGAATAATGGTAATGTGTTACCGTCAATTCCAGTTGGTCACGCAGTTCATATGAAAGAAACTTATGAAAACATTAAGCAGCTTTTTGAAGTGTATAAACTACGATCATCATCATTGGTCACTTTGCGGTGACTTAAAAGTGGTCGCTCTTTTGCTTGGACTACAGGGTGGATACACCAAGTACTGTTGCTTTCTCTGTGAGTGGGATAGCCGTGCACGAAGTGACCATTACATCAGAAGACATTGGCCAATCAGGCAGTCATTGCAGCCTGGCAGTAAGAACGTTGAGAACCCAGCACTTGTCGACACCAGCAAGATTTTGTTGCCACCCTTGCACATTAAGCTGGGTCTCATGAAAAACTTTGTCAAGGCAATGGAGAAAACAGATGAGGCTTTCAAATACCTCATCAGAAAATTTCCAAGACTGAGTGAAGCTAAAATAAGAGAGGGAGTATTTGTTGGTCCGCAAATTCGAAAACTTCTTCATGATGACGAGTTTCTTTGCGTGTTGCATGGCAAGGAAAAAGCAGCATGGCTAGCATTTAAGTCAGTGGTGGACACTTTTCTTGGAAACAACAGATCTGATAATTACAATGAAATTGTAGAAAATCTCCTTCTGAAGTATAAGAGTCTTGGCTGCAACATGTCTTTGAAAATTCATTTTCTGGATTCTCATCTGGATTTCTTTACGTCAAACTGTGGAGCGGTCAGTGATGAGCATGGTGAACGATTTCACCAGGACATTGCTGCTATGGAGACAAGGTATCAAGGCAATTGGAGCCCTTCAATGCTTGCTGATTACTGTTGGACTGTGACAAGAGACACCTCATCGATTGACTACAAGAAGCAAGCAAAGAGAGCTCGAACAGCGACTGAATAATGACGGAATGGGTTCAAATGTGCCTTTTTAAAACATGATATGTGAACTTTAAATAATGTTTTTATTTTTTCTATCATTTTATGTTGAAATATCAATTAATTGAGTATGTAACCACAATTTTTATAATGCTAAAGTAGAAAGACTAGCTGTTCACCCCAGAGAATTAAACAAGCATACATTATTTGTATTACTGTAATGTAAATTCATCATTAAAAAAAAAAAAACCAGAGCCAATTGGTGAATTTCATTATGATATTTGAAATCAGCTTGTCAAAATCAATAAGAAATGGTATATTTAATTTCTGGTACAAAAAACTTTTGAAAATTTGTTGACTAGTGTTATCAGGGAACACTCTTTGAAAACAATCCACGCACTTTCACACATAATGTTGTTATCAAAGAACTTTTAAATTGTAACTAAAATAACATAATTCTCGCCGTGTGTACGTTGGTCAAAGCTGAGGAATGCAACCGTGTTGAAAAATTGTATTGTTTCCATTATATATACTCTCCCGAAAATAGTTACAATCAACAAAGAAAAGCGTTCAAATGACGGTGTTCATGAACAGTTTGATTACACTATATTATGGAAAAAAAAACCAAAAACACTCTAAGAATGTACTTCTATCTGCTCATCTGGGAACGGAAACAGCACACTATAAATAACAAACCGTCAAGTTTGACGGGTTATTGCTAGTATTCTCTATATTTCTCTATTTGTCCTGCTGTGTTTTTAGCTCCTAAGTATTGTTTCCCTGCCATTTTCTTCTCTCTTATTTTCTCTTTGACTTCCTCTGAGCACCAAGGTGTCCTCTTTTTCTTGTTCCCAATTCGGATTTCACCACATTCTTCTGCAGCAGATGTCTATGATTTCCTTGAATTTAAGCCAGAGGGTTTCCAAGTCATCAGGTTGTTCTTCTGTGTTTCTCAGCGCTGTAGCAATAAGCCTCTGATATCTGGTCTTAATTTCTGACTCTCTCAGCTTGTAGGTCTTAATGCTCATTCTTCCCGTTCGTTTACTTTGTTTCTTGCGTGATGTTGGGCAGTTCCTAGGCTGAGCAACTCTTTCAGTTGTTCTTTTGATTGTAAGCAGGTAGTGATCACTTCCAATCTCTGGCCCCCTCCAGACTCCAGCATCCCGGACATATTTGAATGAGCTCCTCCTAACTATGGCATAGTCGATCACTGACTTCTCATTCTTTATTGGTTCACATCTAGTGTATGCATGTATGCTCTTATGGGGGAACTTTGTGTTTGTAATGATCAGATGCTGCTCACTGCAGAATCTAAGGAGTCGCTTTCTATTGAGAGCATCTCCATATCTTCCGATAACTCCACCTCACCTAGCAAGGTCATTTCCAACTCTGGCATTGAAATCTCCGAGCATAATATTTCATCTAGGCAGTCATCCACTGTCCTTTGAAGCAGCTCGAAGAATTCCTCATTGACCTCTGCTCTCTACAGCGTGTCGCCATCGAGATCCATGACTCCTTGTCCGTTTTTCTTCGTTTCCGTTATAGCCAGGATTTTTAGTTTTGCTTTCCTCATCTCTTCCATCAGCTCCTCATCTTTCCCATTTATACTTCTTATGTTCCAAGTTCCATAAGTCGTAGTCCGTTCCAGTTCGTCGCCTTTAGAATCAGTCCGGTTTTCTCTCTTGTAATTCGCGTAATTGTGATTTAAAGCAAACAGGTGATTGGCCTGTTGTGCCTTTGCATGGTGGAGGGGCTGCCTCATTACGGCCTCCATGCAGGTTGCCCTCCTCCTTTTTCAGCCGGGTTTGGGACCGGCCTAGGCAGAGTTTGTTTGTGCACCTGCGAGTGTTATATTTGTGTACCTATTAGTGTAGTGTTTGTACACCTGTAAGTGCTATTTATGCACCTGTAAATGTTTTTGTGCACCTGTGTGTGTTGTGTTTGAATACATGTGGGCATTGTGTTTGTATATCTGTGTATGTTGTGTTTGCACACCGGTGGGTGTTGTGTTTGTAAACACGTTTCATGTTTGTATACCTGTAAATGTTGTGTTTGTACATTTGTTTCATGTTTGTACACCTGTGAAATTTGTGTTTGCACACATGTGAGTGTTGTGTTTGTACACTTGTTTCATGTTCATGCACCTGTGAGTATTATGATTATGCACCCATAAGTGTTATGTTTGTACACTTGTTTCATGTTTGTACATCTGTGAGTTTTACTTGTACACATGTGAGTGTTATTTGAACACCTGTGAGTGTTATGTGTACACATGTGAGTGTTGTGTTTGTGCACTTGTGAGTGTTATTAGTGCACTGGTAAATGCTGTGTCTATGCACCTGTGAGTGTTGTGTTTGTATACCTGTCGGGACTCAAATACAGCAATTAAAATTTAGTGAACATTAATGATCATTTTGATGAACATCAGCGCATGTTGTACATGGTAATGTCTTTGTCACAGAACATGTACATAGTAATGTTGATGTCACAGCAGTACATGTTATACATACCTACCTAAATGTTGATGTCACTAGCTATCTACATTGTTGTTATACTATCTATTTATCTAGTCGGTTGGAATCGAACTTTCTTGTATCTATGTATCTACATCCCTATCTATGATCTGTCACGTAATCTATCTATCTATCTATCTAGCCATCTATCTATCTATCTATCTATCTATCTATCTATCTATCTATCTATCTATCTATCTATCTATCTATCTATCTATCTATCTATCTATCTATCTATCTATCTATCTATCTATCTATCCATTTCACACATATTATATAACATAACTACAAAATTCCAATAGCAAATATTGCCTCAATCTTGTAAAACAAACCTTACCGAAACCACAATCTTGTAAAACAATCCTTACCGACACCTCAATCATGTAAAACCTACCTTTCTACTTACCTACCTACCTATCTATCTATCTATCTATCTATCTATCTATCTATCTATCTATCTATCTACCTATCTATCTATCTATCTATCTATCTATCTATCTATCTATCTATCTATCTATCTATCTATCTATCTATCTATCTATCTATCTATCTATCTATCTATCTATCTATCTATCTATCTATCTATCTATCTATCTATCTATCTATCTATCTATCTATCTATCTATCTATCTATCTATCTATCTATCTATCTATCTATCTATCTATCTATCTATCTATCTATCTATCTATCTCTATCTATCTATCTATCTATCTATCTATCTATCTATCTATCTATCTATCTATCTATCTATCTATCTATCTATCTATCTATCTATCTATCTATCTATCTATCTATCTATCTATCTATCTATCTATCTATCTATCTATCTATCTATCTATCTATCTATCTATCTATCTATCTATCTATCTATCTATCTATCTATCTATCTATCAACAGACTGACCGATACGAGAGTAAATTTTTTTTTTTTTTTTAAAGTCCATTTCACACATATTTTATAACATAACTACAAAATTCCAATAGCAAATATTGCCTCAATCTTGTAAAACAAACCTTACCGAAACCACAATCTTGTAAAACAATCCTTACCGACACCTCAATCTTGTCTATCTATCTATCTATCTATCTATCTATCTATCTATCTATCTATCTATCTATCTATCTATCTATCTATCTATCTATCTATCTATCTATCTATTTACCTATCTATCTATCTATCCATCTATCTATCTATCTATCTATCTATCTATCTATCTATCTATCTATCTATCTATCTATCTATCTATCTATCTATCTATCTATCTATCTATCTATCTATCTATCTATCTATCTATCTATCTATCAACAGACTGACCGATACGAGAGTGAATTTTTTTTAAAAGTCCATTTCACACATATTTTATAACATAACTACAAAATTCCAATAGCAAATATTGCCTCAATCTTGTAAAACAAACCTTACCGAAACCACAATCTTGTAAAACAATCCTTACCGACACCTCAATCATGTAAAACCTAAATTTCTACTTACCTACCTACCTATCTATCTTTTTATCTATATATCTATTTATCTATCTATCTACCTACCTATTTATCTATCTATTTTTTCTATCTATCTATCTATCTATCTACCTATCAATCTACCTATCTATCTATCTATCTATCTATCTATCTATCCATCTATCTATCTATCTATCTATCTATCTATCTATCTATCTATCTATCTATCTATCTATCTATCTATCTATCTATCTATCTATCTATCTATCTATCTATCTATCTATCTATCTATCTATCTATCTATCTATCTATCTATCTATCTATCTATCTATCTATCTATCTATCTATCTATCTATCTATCTATCTATCTATCCATCTATCTAACTATCTATCTATCTATCTATCTATCTATCTATCTATCTATCTATCTATCAACAGATTGACCGATACGAGAGTGAATTTTTTTTTTTTTAAAGTCCATTTCACACATATTTTATAACATAACTACAAAATTCCAATAGCAAATATTGCCTCAATCTTGTAAAACAAACCTTACCGAAACCACAATCTTGTAAAACAATCCTTACCGACACCTCAATCTTGTAAAACCTACCTTTCTACTTACCTACCTACCTATCTATCTATCTATCTATCTATCTATCTATCTATCTATCTATCTATCTATCTATCTATCTATCTATCTATCTATCTATCTATCTATCTATCTATCTATCTATCTATCTATCTATCTATCTATCTATCTATCTATCTATCTATCTATCTATCTATCTATCTATCTATCTATCTATCTATCTATCTATCTATCTATCTATCTATCTATCTATCTATCTATCTATCTATCTATCTATCTATCTATCTATCTATCTATCTCTATCTATCTATCTATCTATCTATCTATCTATCTATCTATCTATCTATCTATCTATCTATCTATCTATCTATCTATCTATCTATCTATCTATCTATCTATCTATCTATCTATCTATCTATCTATCTATCTATCTATCTATCTATCAACAGACTGACCGATACGAGAGTAGTTTTTTTTTTAAGTCCATTTCAAACATATTATAAAATATAAATACAATATTACAATAGCAAAAGAGTAATTTTTTTTTTTTTTTTTTAAGTCCATTTCACGATCACATCTACATATTTTATCTTATTTTTATACAATGTCAGTTTAAGATGGGGGTACATAATGTTGAGCTCCGCTGGCCACATAGGCTTATCTTTCGTGATGTCGGCAGGAAAAGACTCCTCTGCTCGATTGCTCCCCTGTGTTCTGGAGACACCTCACTGTTTGCTATATGGACCAAGGAGTATGCTGTCCGCCTCTGGATTCAGCAAAGCTCTGACCAGGTGCTGCTCAATAACTTTTGGACCACGGTCCCTGAAACAAGAAGGTTGTACCTCCTACTTCAGAACTAATTTATACTCTATTTCTACACTGAGCACAATACATAACAAACACTGAGTTCAGAGCGGTAGGCCAACTGTCAGCTTCATCTGAAATAATTTACACCAGTATATTCCTCCCTAATGGTTATTACGCCTCTGCAATTCCAGCATTATTTCTTTCTAGTCAATAATATAGGTGTCAGTGTACTGTTTGGCAATTCCATGTAGTTTTACTTTCCTCCGACACCTTCTGTTCAGGTTGGAGCACTATATAGGCTTTACCTCATGTTCGCTACTGAACCACACATATATACAGACATAAATTATCAATTTACATTCAATTTTCATTAAAAAGATATCAAATATTTCAAGCTTACCACAATTCATGGAAATAATACAGAATTACGTTGACTGGCACTGAATATAACACAATTTCGATCTGCCGATGTCCCAGGCTTTTATTTAGAAAAATATGCACTGGTGCTCAACGCACTGGTTCTGTAGTAAGTTTATTTGCAAATGTGGTGGTGACCTGACGCCTCTAATTGACTATATTGGCAGGTCTAACCAATCATGCCATGTTTACCCAATCGTTTGAAAAAAAGTACTCCTACTCCCGTTTCCCCTGACAACGAAAGATAGTATTTATAGCCCGACTAATCGTGTTTAGCCTTACATTTATTGCGCTCCAATCAAATCGGATTTAACATGGAGACCCATTTCCCGTACAATGGTGGGGTGAAAATCTGCCACTGAGCGATTCTGATTCTAGTGTTGTCTGACACCCTCACGATTTTATTTTGGCTATAATTTGGTAATTCCTAGACTATTTGCGTAACGTTTTACATATTCTTTGTCAGCAAGTCCTAAGGAACCCAAATATACAAATTTAAAAGAGCTAAGTGGCTGCGTTCAAAATATGCAATTTCTTCTACCTCCTGTTTACTTCGAAGATGTGGTGTCTGGGTACTGTAATGTTTTCAAACGTAAACCAGCATAATGTCATGTTTTCTAATAAGCGTTTTGTAAGTTTTAAAACCTAACTCTCGGATGGGTAGTGTTTTTTTTTTTCACTGTCTATCTGAAAAAAAGTTAGTGCTAGTGGCCTTACACGCGTGATGGTAGTAATTGTATAGCGAGACGCGTGTTTAGTGTTGCATGCGTTCCTGCTTCCTGCCTCTCCCTTTCTTTCTATCTTTAGTCCATCTGTCTTTCGTTTTTTTGGTAACGTAGTGTATAAAATGACATGAATGGAATTTTAAATCTAGGTCAGATTGCGTATCTCAAGGTTTTTCTTAGAAAGGCAGTACACGTTTTATCGTAGAAAGCGGGTATTGCAGCAGTAGGCTTTTACTATCAACGTGAAACGTTACAATTTGCAGACGAAGTAGAAAACAAAGGGGATTTCGAGTACAGTCATTGTGACAGCACTGTTCTTTACCATTCTTCTTTCCTTTTATTGAATTATGTGTTAGGCTTTACATTTACGTTTTAATTTATATATGTGGATTAGAATATTTCACGACATCTCCCCTCTTAAAACAGACATCTTATGTCAGTCCTTTATTCCATATACACATAGGTAAATGTAAGTCAACTTGACTTTACTCTGCTGTTGTGCTATCATGGTTTTTTGTAGTTGGGTCCATTCAGTGTAGGCACTACTCATGAAATCTGCCTCAGACCTCTACAACCAATAATATTTTTCGGTTATGTTACTGAACAGCCGCAAGTGTGACTGCTTGTCTTAATGCTGCTTCACAACCCGTATTCACCATTTCTCTTCTCTGAGTCTGCGCAATGACATGTCCAGAGAACATTAGATTTTCCTCAAAATGTACGTTATGAGGAGATAACATATACCTGGTGATAGCAGAGTTTTCGTAGTGGATCCTATAATCTTCTTATTAGCCTGTATGAAACATTCGGAATATCCTCAATCAAAGAGGCAACTCAGGGATTCATTACGTTCCTCCGAACTGTTTACATCCAACAATTTTTTCTGATCTCAGGTTTTACTGGAATCTGATAGTAGCCTTTACTCAGATCCACCCTTGAGAAATATTTAGCTTTATTTAGTCTGGCAAACAACTGATTTGTATCCGGCAATGGATCCACCTGTCCTTCTGTAATAGTATTCAGTCTCCTGTAATCTATACAGAGTCTATGTTCTCCAGAGGGTTTCCTTAAGAGTACAACACCGGAACTATACGAAGATTCACTGTGTGAAATAATTCCTTCCTTCAACAAATAGTCTATCTCTTCCTTCAAAGCTTTCTCCTTAGCAAAAGGAATCGAATATGGTTTCATACAGACAGGTGTGGGGTCTATCAGTTTCATATCATATTCCAATAAGTCTGTATGCCCTGGTCGGTCTGTTAACACCTCTGTATGAGTATCTAGAACCTGTTGCACTCTCTCTTTCTGAGTTTTCGTTAAATGTGTACTGATTTTCACCTGTGCCGCTGTCTCACAGGGGTGTAATGGATATTCAAATGATGAAAGTGGTTCCTTTTTCATCTCCATGGCAATGGACAAGGTCAACAAGTGTGTCTCTTCCTGATGTTCTCTTTCCAAATATTTCTTCAGGAGATTCACATGATAGATTTTTTCTTTCCCCTTCTTATCTATCTTATAATTTGTTCTAGACACCTTCTCTAGAACTGTATATGGACCTTGCCATCCAATTTGTAACTTATTCTGACTACCGGGCAGAAGAAGCAGTACCTTCTCTCCCACAGCCAAATTTCTGTCTTTAGCTTTCCTGTTATAATAGGCAGCATGTTTCTTCCTGGCTTGTTTCAAATTTTCATTGGCAAGTTTCCAGCCAGTTTTTAAACGAGTGGTCAGCTCATTCACATATTGGTATGAGGAGGTAATATTTTCCTCTGCTTTTTCATCCGTCCACGTTCTTAACAGCGTTACATATGGACCTTTAATTGTGTGGACCTATTTGTCCATGCACCGGTATGGTCTCTTCCACTGGAAGCGCTATAGTGATGATTTTTCTGGCCAGAATTATCATGCACAAAACGACCGCTACCAATTCTTTTCCTGGGGCTGTCTCCCCACTTAAAATTCTTGATGAAAGATTTCCTCTCTACATCCTCTTCCTCCAGTTTGTTTAAGTCCGATTGAGGGATTTTCGGCTTATCCTGGGGTAAGACATCTTTTTGCACTCTCCGCATAGTGGCCATTGTAAAACAGTTAAGTGAAGCTTGTCCGTGAAAAGGGGCTTCCCATTCCCTTTGGTCCACTTTATCAAATTTATATCTCTTTGTATTTTCAGGCCTAATTTTGCCCCTTGGCGTGTCCAGGTCCTGATCAATGTTCCCACAAGTGGGTGTTCCCTCATGTGCTATGCTACACCTTTCTACAAAATTCTCAATGTCCCATCTTGCTTTGGGCCAATAATAATTGTGAGCCACCTTTTGAATGATGGTACCTATTTTCTCATGGTCCCCATCTGGTTTCACATGTAGGCTCCTTATTAATTCTGCCCTATATCTTTTAGGAAGTACCAGCTGTCCCTGACCTTTGGATCTAGCTCCAGTCTTCCTATACATCAACTTGTTTTTCATGTAAAAATCTCCCTTGCCTGGAGTAGTATGACAAGTTGACAATTTCCTGAAACAAGGCTTGAGTGTTTTATCCCCAGCCTGTGCCTTCCTCATCTCTTCTGGAGTGGTATCTAACATAATATCCTCCTCCTTTCTTGAGGTCGACCTGACCTGAAGGGTGGCCATATACACAGGTTTCCTTCTACAATGGTCAGTGTCATGATTGTTCATCTGACAATTCTTACACCACCTTTTTCCTTGGTTGAAAGATTTTCTTTCATCATATTTCCTTTCATCGAATTGTGGGATTTTATTTTTATTGTCATACCGTGGCCTATCAAACTGGTGCTTACCTTTGTTTTGATCCCTAGGATCAAATTTATTAAAGTTCTGTGGTGCCCTAAAATTATCCACCTGTTTCTTTTTGTTACCTGATACCTCTGCCTGAGCTGCTTGATACCTTTCAGCAACATTTAACAACTCACCCAGCCTCTCTGCACCTTGTTCCATGAGAAACTTTTTCAGGTCTGGAGCCATGGACTCTCTTAATTGTTCTATAAGGACCATTTCCTTAAGATCTTGGGTTTTCCCCAGAGAAGTCCATTTCTCCAAGTATGTCTCTATTCGTGCAGAGAACTGGTGATAGGTTTCACCTGACAGTAGTTTAGCATTCCTAAATTTTTTCCTATAAAATTCTGCGTTCTTTTCATATCTTAACAAAAGAGCCTGCTTTAGCATGTCATAATTTTCCTGATCACCTCTGCTCATTTTGGCAAAAACTTCATAAGCTGCCCCACGAAGCCCTTGAGATAACTTTAAGCTCCACCTTTCTCTCTCTAACCCATATGTGGTAGCTAATAGTTCATATCTATTTAGATAGCTCTCAATATCATCGTCTTTCTCAACAAAATGATCTAAATGAAAATTCAAAGCTGAGGTTGAGGCTCCTTGGCTAGCAGTGGCATCAGAGGCAAAGGGACTGGCACCATTTTCAGGAGCATGGCCTTGAAACTCAAACTCCCTTAGTCGTAACTCATGTTCCCTTTGTAATCTCTTCTCCTCCTTTTCTGATTCCCTTTCTGCAGCTAATCTCTTTTCTTCTCTTTCTGCAGCTAATTTCTTCTCTTCTCTTTCTGCAGCTAATTTCTTCTCTTCTCTTTCTGCAGCTAATTTCTTCTCTTCTCTTTCTGCAGCCTGTCTTCTTTCCTCGGCTTCCAATGCTTTAGCTTCTTTGTCACCCTCAATCTGCAACCTCTTAGCCTCAGCCTCAATCTTTCTTTCGGCCTCTTTTTCTAATCTTCTTTCTTCTCGTTCAATATATTTGTCACATTCAGCAGTGACATAAGCAATCATAATTTGCCCGTCCATTCCTAACTCTTTCGCAGTCTGTACAGCAGCAGATCGAAATTTTGCCAGGTCGGCCATTGTCTAACATACAATTGTAAACAATTTCAATCTTCAATAATTATCTAAGGACACTACAGGCACTGAGAGCTCAACCTTATTTATTTCCACCCAAGGATACCTTTTAATTCTTATTATTCCCTGAAGTGAATTACCCCCAATATTTTTAATAGGGAAAGATTCAAAATCCCGAGAGCGAGACCCCAATATATGTGGTAAAGTGGGATGTTATAAATACTTATAGGGGACTTAGTGTACTGACTGAGATCAGCTGTGAAGGTATCTGTATCTAATAAGGGTAGTGTATTACAGATGACCTTACTTGCTACCACATATTTATACCTCAGTCAGAATTATTCTGGAATATTGTGATGACTACGTTAAATGTCTAGGGTATGTATATGATGAAGTGTAAGTCACAACAACAACAGACAGATAAACAATTTAATTTATTCCACCACACGTGACAACACTATGACACTCACACACATTTAACACTCTATAAGACTATCTTAAATGAGTCACTGGTAAATTTTCAAATATCATATGTATTAAGTACTTTTCATTAATATATATGTGTCCTGATTCAAATACAAAGTGAACCAGGAATCACAATCAATTTTAATTACAAGTTATATGTACAGAATTTATCAATATGAATCTTGTAGTGACATATTTTATTAATATTATCCTATGTGTGTCAGTTGTGTAGTAGTAATATGAGGTAATACTGGTTTTGTTTTTTTTCAAGCTATGTTGGTATTTGTCATCATGACTTCAATAGTTTGTTTCTGTTGGAACTAGTATTGGAGATGTTCTCAGTTCCTGGCATTAAAACAATTAATTTCCCCTCTTATTTTTATACAATGTCAGTTTAAGATGGGGTACATAATGTTGAGCTCCGCTGGCCACATAGGCTTATCTTTCGTGATGTCGGCAGGAAAAGACTCCTCTGCTCGATTGCTCCCCTGTGTTCTGGAGACACCTCACTGTTTGCTATATGGACCAAGGAGTATGCTGTCCGCCTCTGGATTCAGCAAAGCTCTGACCAGGTGCTGCTCAATACCTTTTGGACCACGGTCCCTGAAACAAGAAGGTTGTACCTCCTACTTCAGAACTAATTTATACTCTATTTCTACACTGAGCACAATACATAACAAACACCGAGTTCAGAGCGGTATGCCAACTGTCAGCTTCATCTGAAATAATTTACACCAGTATATTCCTCCCTAATGGTTATTACGCCTCTGCAATTCCAGCATTATTTCTTTCTAGTCAATAATATAGGTGTCAGTGTACTGTTTGGCAATTCCATGTAGTTTTACTTTCCTCCGACACCTTCTGTTCAGGTTGGAGCACTAGATAGGCTTTACCTCATGTTCGCTACTGAACCACACATATATACAGACATAAATTATCAATTTACATTCAATTTTCATTAAAAGGATATTGAATATCTCAAGCTTACCACAATTCATGGAATAATACACAGTTTCGTTGACTAGCAATGAATATAGCACAATTTCGATCTGCCGATATCCCAGGCTTTTATTTAGAAAAATATGCACTGGTGCTCAACGCACTGGATCTGTAGTAAGTTTATTTGCAAATGTGGTGGTGACCTGACGCCTCTAATTGACTATATTGGCAGGTCTAACCAATCATGCCATGTTTACCCAATCTTTTGAAAAAAAGTACTCCTACTCCCGTTTCCCCTGACAACGAAAGATAGTATTTATAGTCCGACTAATCGTGTTTAGCCTTACATTTGTTGCGCTCCAATCAAATCGGATTTAACATGGAGACCCATTTCCCGTACAATGGTGGGGTGAAATTCTGCCACTGAGCGATTCTGATTCTAGTGTTGTCTGACACCCTCACGATTTTATTTTGGCTATAATTTGGTAATTCCTAGACTATTTGCGTAACGTTTTACATATTCTTTGTCAGCAAGTCCTAAGAAACCCAAATATACAAATTTAAAAGAGCTAAGTGGCTGCGTTCAAAATATGCAATTTCTTCTACCTCCTGTTTACTTCGAAGATGTGGTGTCTGGGTACTGTAATGTTTTCAAACGTAAACCAGCATAATGTCATGTTTTCTAATAAGCGTTTTGTAAGTTTTAAAACCTAACTCTCGGATGGGTAGTGTTTTTTTTTCACTGTCTATCTGAAAAAAAATTAGTGCTAGTGGCCTTACACGCGTGATGGTAGAAATTGTGTATCGCGCGACTGTGGTAGTATTGCCTGCGTTCCGGCTTCCTGCCTCTCCCTTTCTTTCTATCTTTAGTCCATCTGTCTTTCGTTTTTTTGGTAACGTAGTGTATAAAATGACATGAATGGAAGTTTAAATCTAGGTCAGATTGCGTATCTCAAGGTTTTTCTTAGAAAGGCAGTACACGTTTTATCGTAGAAAGCGGGTATTGCAGCAGTAGGCTTTTACTATCAACGTGAAACGTTAGAATTTGCATACGAAGTAGAAAACAAGGGGGATTTCGAGTACAGTCATTGTGACAGCACTGTTCTTTACCATTCTTCTTTCCTTTTATTGAATTTATGTGTTAGGCTTTACATTTACGTTTTAATTTATATATGTGGATTAGAATATTTCACGACAATCAGTACATGTTGTACATAGTAATGTTGATGTCACATCAGTAAATGTTGTACACAGTGATGTTGATGTCACAGCAGTACATGTCGTATATAGTAATGCTGATGTCACATCAATACACGTCATACACAATAATGTTGATGATGTCTACAGGTTGATATTACTGCAAAATGCCAACATTAATTTAAATGTGATCAAAATGTGCAATTTTAAAGTATCTACTCAGGAATATTATGCAGCAATCAATATTTTGTTTCTCTGGAATAATGTCCAGAGATGATTTTTATCTTTTTGTGGAATAGTATCCAAATGTGAACTTTTTTTAAATATTCAAAAATGATTTTTCTTTCTAGTGAGGAATTATAATTAAAGGCGATTTAAAAATAAAGTCTTCAATAATACGGAAAAAGGATTGTGTTTGGTCTGGTCAGGAATAATGTCCAAGGAATAGTAAACAAACCATACACACCTTCCCATTCCCCACCCACAATCTTTCCAGTTACTACTGTTCCTCAACGGTTTACACGCTCCTCTAGAAGGACATCCCATTTCCTAATGTGTGTATAATTAAGCCCTATAATCCTAATTCTCTGACACACCTTTATATATATATATATATATATATATATATANATACATATATATATATATATATATATATATATATATATATATATATATATATATATATATATATATATATCCAATACCACAATTACCGCTGTAAGGTATTACACATAAGGTGTAATATATTTGTTTTATATACTACTCGTCAAAAGTCAAGGGCCACTTAGAAAAACCTTGGTAGAAAGCATAAAACAAATCTGATATAAACGTAATTGGTATCAGTCAAAACGGCATTTATTGAATACCAAATTGACATGTCACGTAAAGAAATGGAAACACACATTCAAACGCAATGAAGCTATAAAGTGTGTCACCTACCTTTTCAAAAGTCACACAATAGATATTGGACAAATAGACATTTCAAAAGCGGGTATGACCACCGTTTGCAGCAAGGCATTCAAGACAGCGTAGACGCATCGAGTCCACAAGGGTCCGAAGAGTATCCTGAGGAACAGCTTGCCATTCCTGAAGCAGAAATGCAGTCAGCTGTGCAACATCCATTGGCAGGGGGTGATTTGTTGACAATTTTCGACCAAGGACATCCCAGAGGTGCTCAATCGGAGAAAGGTCAGGTGAATGAACTGGCCACGCCATCCTGATGATCCCATGTTGCTGAATAAACTCATTCACCATACGAGCTCGATGGGGTCGAGCGTTATCATCTTAGAGGATGGCATTACCACCTATGGCCTCCAGAGCAGGCTGAACAATTGGTCTCAAGATTTCGTTCTGGTATCTTGGGCTGGTCAAGTTGCCTTGGATGATGTAGAGTGGGGTCCTGCCGTGTCTGTAAAAGCCTCCCCAGTCCATGACAGAACCCCTACCATAACGATCCACCTCTCGAATTGTGTCATCAGTAAATCGCTCTCCTGGTCGTCTCCAAACTCGAATCCTGCCATCATTGAATGACACAGTGAAGCGAGATTCATCAGTGAAGAGAACTTGACTCCATTGTTGCCTTGTCTATCGGATGTGCTAGCGACACCAAGCAACACGGGCTCTGCGATGAGCAGGAGTAAGAGGGATTCTGACTGCAGGACGTCGAGCAGCCAGTCCAAATTCATGTAAACGTCTGCGAATGGTGCTTTGACTGACATTAACGTTTACAGTTTGTCTCAGCTGACATCTTAGAGTGGAACAAGTCACTGTTCGATGGCGCAGGGCTGACAACAAGAGATACCGGTCATCATGTCTATTGGTGCATCTAGTGCGATCTGGCCGGTGGCGATCCTCCACACTTCCTGTGGCCTGAAATCTCTCCAAAATTCGTTTGATAGTAGAGTGTGACACTGCAAGCCGTCTAGCAACCTCACGGACAGATAAACAACTTTCAACCCACGCTATAGCCCTCATTCTTTGTAAGGTGTCAAGATTTCTTCTCGGTGGCATGGTTTTTGCAAGTGATGAAACTACCCTAAGTCTGCTGATTGTAAAACAAATTAAGAGTGAACTGTGTTCACGAAAGGTCGCCATTGCACGTGGAATGTCAATCAGCACGATTACTTCACTTGTTTGGTTGTACGAAAGTTTGAAAAAACAGATTAAAAATGTGAATTTATGGTCAGCAAACCAAATTGCACGTGATCACCATGGTTTTCGGTGAGATGTTTTTATGCTTAACGTGCATAGAGGATCCTGGTAGGTTCAACCAAGCTGGACTGGTCTGTGTGGGTAGGGGTCAGACAAAAGCTGGTACCCTGGTCCTCCAGGTTGGGGGTTTTAGCATAGGGCTGACACCCCTGTCTATGTAAAAAATATAATGAAGTTACGGAAACAACATCAAATGAACAAACTTTGCTGCGGGATGGACATTCGGAGTCTGTGGCTCGTATGACTGTCAGTGGTGAAAGCCGAAAGGAAGCCACTGACATGAAAACGGATGTCCTGACCGCAAAACAGGATACAAGAATAGGATTTTGGAATGTCAGGACAATGTACGAGACAGGTAAACTAAGACAGGTCACGGCAGAAATGAGAAACTATAGGTTACACATCCTGGGGATAAGCGAGAGCAGATGGACAGGGGCAGGAAAAGTTAAAACAGCAACAGGAGAAATAGTACTTTACTCTGGAAGAGAGGATGGACAGCACAGTGAAGGCGTAGCCATTATTCTACAGAAAGGGATAGAAAGGACATTACTGGAATGGAAACCCATCAACAACAGACTGATACGATTGAGATTGAGAGGGAGATTCACCAACACTACAATAATACAATGCTACGCACCAACGAATGATAGCGATGAGGAGGTCAAGGATGAATTCTATCAACAACTGCAGAAAGAAATGGAGGACACACCTAGATATGATCTTGTTATAGTAATGGAAGACCTCAATGCGAAAGTTGGTACACACAATACATATAATGAAAGAACAATGGGGAAATGCGGCAGCGGAATAGCAAACGAAAATGGGGATAAGCTAATAAGTTTCTGTAGCATTAACAACCTGGTCATTGGAGGAACACTTTTCCCACATAAGGAAATTCACAAGTTAACATGGGAATCACCAAATGGTCAGGACAGAAACCAGATAGACCACATCATGGTTAACGGTAGATGGAGACATGCATTACAAGATGTGAAGGTAAGAAGAGGTGCAGATGTGGGAAGCGATCACCATTTAGTAGTAGCAAAACTGAAAGTGAAACTAAGAAGGGCTGGACCAACTGCAACTGCACAGAAAAGGTTTGACATCAGCAAATTGAAGGACCCCCTTACCAGAAAAGCTTTTGCGGCCGACATTAAGAAACGATATCAATTTGCCAAAAGCCAGGAAAAGACATTGACTGATGATATAGACCAGAATTTCAACACCATTTCAACAATATATAAGGAAAGTAGCAAATCATGCTTAGGATTCCAGGAAAGGAAGAAGCAAGACTGGATAACACCAGAAACACTAAACACCATAAAGATGAGAAAGGAAATGAAAAGAAAGAAAACAGAAGCGAAGTCCCCCAGGTTAAAGCAACTATATAGCGAACAGTACAGTCAACTGGACAGGGAAGTTAAACGCCAAACCCGAGCCAACAAAAGGAATTTCCTAGACGATCTTGCAAAACAGGCAGAAGAGGCAGCACTGAGAAATGAACAAAGCACAGTATACAAAATAACTAAATTCATCAGCGGAAAACAAGGTGCAAACAATATTACATTAGTAAGAGATAAGCAAGGAAATCTCATCAAGACAGCAGAGGGACAAGAAACAAGATGGGCAGAGCACTTCAGAGAAACTCTGAACAAGGAAATACCAGAGACACAATTGAATGTTCCTGAGGCTGAAAACGATCTAGATGTAAATACAGACATTCCACGAAAAGAAGAAATCATCACAGCAATCAAAGGGTTAAAGAACGGTAAAGCTCCGGGCCATGATAACTTAAATGCAGAGCTATTTAAGACAGACCCTGAGCTAGCAGCAGAACTATTAGAACCACTATTTGCACAAGTGTGGAAAACGGGGACAACACCATCAGAGTGGAACAAAGGAATAATTGTCAAATTGCCCAAGAAGGGAGATCTTTCAGACTGCAATAATTGGAGAGGAATCACTCTTCTCTCAGTTCCCAGCAAAATACTAGGCAGGATAATTATACAGAGAATTTCAAAGGCAGTAGACTACAAACTGAGGAAAGAACAAGCAGGATTTAGAAAGAACAGAAGATGTGTAGACCATATATTCACTCTCAGGAACATTATAGAGCAGTGCTCAGAATGGCAAAGACAGCTTTACATAAATTTTGTTGATTTTGAAAAGGCTTTTGACAGCATACATAGGGACAGTTTATGGAAAATACTGAGGGCTTATGGAATTCCAAGCTGCATAGTGTCAATCATAAAAAGCCTCTATGCCAACTTTACGTGTAGTGTTGGGCAGAGCAACCTAACCTTCGAGGTGAAGACAGGAGTACGACAGGGATGCCCCTTATCAACCACTCTTTTTTTAACAGTCATAGACTGGGTGATGCGCCAGACAACAGAGGGCAGTCCAAGAGGAATAAGATGGACTACATTTTCTACATTGGAAGATCTGGAATATGCAGATGACATTGCACTGCTGGCACATTCACATCAACACATCCAGAAAAAAACGGATAGACTTAATAAATTTAGCCAGCAGGTGGGCTTGAACATCAATTTAAAGAAGTCTGAGGTCATGACGCTCAATGTGAACAACCCTGAGCCCATATCAGTAAGGAATCAGCAACTGGTACAGACAGATACCTTCACATACCTAGGAAGCATAGTAACACCAGACGGCGGGGCAGGCAAAGACATCAACATCAGAATGAATAAGGCAAGAACAGCCTTCTTTAGCCTAAATAACATCTGGAAGTCCTCCCAATACAGCACAAGCACAAAATTAAGATTATACCAGAGTTGCGTGCTTTCTGTGCTTCTCTATGGTGCGGAATGCTGGAGAGTCACAGAGAAGGAAATGTCAAAATTGTCCTCTTTTCACAGAACATGCCTAAGAAAAATTCACCGAATCTTTTGGCCGAATACCATCACCAACCAAGATCTGCTTACTCGTAGCAAGCAAGAGGACATGCACACCATCATAGCTGGCAGACGCTGGAGCTGGGTTGGTCATGTCCTCAGAAGAGACCCCGATGCCATCACAAGAACAGCTATGCTTTGGACCCCTGAAGGAAAGCGAAAGAGAGGCCGACCAAAAACAACTTGGCGGAGGACTGTGGAGGCTGAGATGCAAAGAATGAACCAGAGTTGGGGCACTGTACGAAGGATGGCCACCGACCGTGCAAAGTGGAATCAATTTGTTGTTGCCCTACAAGACGTCACTAGGCGTGATGGCCACTGACTGCTTTGACGGTCGGTGGTTAAGGATCGAAGAAGAAGAAGTGCATAGAGGACTGTCAGAGGAAGATATTGCACCCATTTTTACTAAAAACTTCCTTCATTTAATCATTCTACGCGCTTATATAAAAGTGTATTGAAAATAATAGGGTGGCCCTTGACTTTTGACGAGCAGTATATTTGTTTCATATTAATCCGCTGTAAGGTACTTCGGTCGGTCGATCTGTCACACTTTGGACACCGTCATTTGCGCACTTTTTCTATTTTTGAGAGAATGCATTAACTTTCGAGCACAGCTAAGGGGGTGCAACTGTGGTTAAAAGTTAGACAATAATTCTATTGTTTTCCATTATATGTACTCTCGCGAAAATAGCAAGTATGACGGTGTGCATTAAATCAACAGACAATCAAGATACTCTTCTGTCCAGTTTCATTCGGGAAAGGATTTAACTCATAATTTTTCTTAAAAATAATCTTAAAATATATATTTTTTAATTGTTTCTTCAAGACAAAATTTTAATTTAAAGTATTGCAGACTTATTATTATGGATTAAAATGATAAGATGGTTGAAAGGAAGAGACGATCACGTCATTCACAGCGAGCAAGCGAGACTATAGAAGAAGCAGCAATGTAATACATGTAACAGAAACAACATACTGTATTTAAAAACCTGCCAATTTTGGCGGGTTGTTGCTAGTATATACATATATATATATATATATATATATATATATATATATATATATATATATATATATATATATATATATGTGTATGTGTATATATATGTATGTGTATATATATATATGTGTATATATATATATGTATATATATGTATATATATATATGTATATATATGTATGTATATATATGTATATATATATATGTATATATATATATATATATATATATATATATATATATATATATATATATATATATATATATATATAAAAATCCATAATTCTCGCTGTTTGTACGTCGGTCACATCTAAAGGATGCAGCTGTAGTTGAAAGTTAGACATTAATTGTATTGTTTTCGTTATACGTACTCTTCCGAAAAAAGTAACACTCAACGAAGAAAAGTCTGTGTAGAACCCAGTTTTATTCTGGAAACGGATTTAACTCATCATTTTCTTTAAAATAACCTGAAAATGTAAGTTTTTTTATTGTTTCTTCAAGACGAAATTTTAATTTAAAGTATTGCAGACTTATTATAATGGATCAAAATGATAAGATGGCTGGAAAACGAGCTGACTTTTATATTGAATTAAAAAATATTTTAAAAATATATTACAGTTTACTTCCGTCATTATTGACGGATTATTGCTAGTATGATGATAGGAAACTCTTTACAGAGCGATACAACAGGAAGCAACCTGATCATCAGATGAAGTCCCCCCGTCCGACAAGTGTTTCGGCCCGATATACTCCTTTACACTCTAAGTGGGGAGGCCCACTTGGGTCATGACTCCCAAGCGTCTCAGCCTCCTGTTGTCTTGTATCGAAAATGAACTCATTTCACGTATGGTAGCAACTTTAAAATCCACAACTCCGCCAGCCGTGGAGGCAATTGTGAAAGTAACAAAGAGAAGACAAATTATTCTGTTCGTTCCGTCGCACACCACAACTAAGGACACACACTGACACGCTTGCGCGAAGCCGACGAGTCTAGCCACTGCGCGATTGCCACTGAAATTTTGTGCCTGACACCCCTTATAATATACACCGCCTGTCGCCCCTCAGTCACAGCCCGTTCACTAGTACACAAACAAACTCAGCGTATTGTGGACTTAGAAAAATTCCTGGTGTTTTCTGAACCGCAGCGTTTATTGTCACGATTTCCATTGCCCATTGCGGTTGTTCCACAGCCAGCATGATGCCTTTTCGGCAGTTTCACTAAGCCTTTTCAGTGCCCTTGTTCTCGACTGTCCCCTCGGCCCCAACAGTTTCAATAAATCATACACTGATGCAGCCACAAGCCCTCTTGCGCCCACTTCAACAGCCATGACCCTTGCAGTGAACCCATCATGTCTCAGATCCGCGGCCAGATCACTATACTTGGCCGCTTTGAACGAATGTTGCTTGTCTAATCTGAATTCAAATGGCACGGTCAGTTCAATCAGTATGACCTGAAGCGTTGCTGAAGAATGAAGCACTATATCCGGCCGTCTCCGCGATTTTCTGATACTCTCTGGATATGCCCCTCGTCCAGGTAGGTCTAACGCCATCTCCCAGTCGTTTGCACAGTCAAGAAGAGATGGTACACTGCTACCAGGTTTACTCGGTGTGGGATGTGCTGACTTTCCTGCCCTCGGAAAGTATATATTTGCGGTGCTCGGCCTTGGTTTGCTATTCGCCTTCATCCCTGCCAGATCTATTGTCGCAGCAAGCTCATTTAGCACTTTGTTATGGCGCCAAGTGTATCGCCCTTGCCCTAATGACACCATTCACGATGAGAGCACGTGTTCAAGTGTCTGCTTCCCCTGGCACAGGGTGCACTGCTCATCATTCGACTTTCCCCATTTCACAAGGTTAGTGGCCGACGGCAGCAGGTCATACATTGATCTAACAACGAAGCTGAGCCTAAGAGGTGCCATATGCCATATATCATTCCATGTCAAGGACCTCTGCAGGGCTCCTTCCCATGTAGTCCATTGGCCTTGTTGGACCTGCTGCACTGCTTTTTGCAACCTCTTATCATTCTCAGCTCCTCGTATCTCCTGAACTACCATGTCTCTGCGCTCCCTGCTTGATGCCTTGGACCACCAGCGGATGTCTCCATGACCAAATCCCCGTCTATAAAAGGTAGAGGTAAGGATCCCATTACACGCCCATAGAGGCATATTGGGAATATGGTGTAAGGCCCATATTTTCTTGACCATCGGCACACTAGGGGTGATGTGGTCAGCATCACGCCGGCCGCCTTAACCTTCCCAGAGTTTCACTGGGACCCAATTCATGAGGCTGGGTCGTCCCCGGATCCATTTGCGGTCTACAAAATCCACACCTTAACTGGGGATCGAACCATGGACCACCGAGATAGGAAGCCAGTGCACTAACCACTGCGCTACCACGGCTCCTATAATATAATAAACCTATTACTAATTTAAAGAAACAAAAATAAATAAACAAACTATACTAATACTATATACAGTATATATATATATATATATATATATATATATATATATATATATATATATATATATATATATATATATATATATCTTCTGTCCTTAGCCACCGACCGTCAAAGCAGTCAGTGGCCACCATTACGCCTAGTGGCGTCTTAGGGCAACAGCAGATAGGTTTTTTTGCCATTGTTTCCCATCACGCCTAGTGGCGTCTTTAGGGCAACGGCAAATCAACCCATTTGTCGTTGTTTCCGTAATCGAAGTGACTGGCAAACGGGTGATCAGCCCGTTTGCAAAATATATATATATATATATATATATATATATATATATATATATATATATATATATATATATATATATATATATATATATATATATATATATATATATATATGTATATGTATATGTATATGTATATGTATATGTATATGTATATGTATAATGTATATACATGTATATGTATACATGTATATATATATGTATATATATATATATATATATATATATATATATATATATATATATATATATATATATATATATATATATATATATATATCATACACATAACTACCACTATAAATAATAAATGCAAGAAAAATTTTTACTTTGAATCTTCACTAAATATAGTATGAATGGCAAGCATAGTCCATTAGTCGATGACAATGCCAGTGGAAATCACACAGTTACAATCACTGCTCATCAATCAATCAAAAAGCACATTGTTCTTCAGTCAATGTAAATCAAAAAGCGACACCAAGTTCATGGTAGACGTGATAAGACATCTTCTATTCTATTGTCTGTTCTTTGAAGTGGGACAATGTAAAACTCATATTTCTGGAGGAGTAAGGCCCAATACGCCACTCTGGAGTTGATAGATTTGCTACGGGTGATAAACATAAGAGGCTTGTAGCCTGTTTAAAGTACAAACTTTGCTCCAAGAAAGTACCGTGACAGTTTACTAATACAGTAGACAACCGCCAGGTACTCCCAGTCAATGGTTTTGTGATGCGTCTCAGCTGGAAGGAACTTGCAACCAATGTACTTTACCGGATGGAGTGTACCATTACGTTCCTGCGTTAGGTATCCACCGTCACCTACGGATGATGCATCAGTTCTGAGGATAAATTTACTGCTCAGACGAGACTTTACTAATATAAGCTATTTAGAAAAAAATGTCTTCATTCGTAACACCTCATCACACTCTGGCGTCCACACTACCTTATTTGACATACCTTTCCTTGTCAGAGATGACAAAATAGCTGACCAAGAAGAGAAGTGGGGAATGAACTTGTAATGAAAATTAATGAGATCCAATAGATTTCTTACCTGATTCTAAATGTTGGGAATCCTAAGTTTCTATATCTTACTTTGTCAATAAAATATTATTCCTCGTACATGAGTAGTATGTGGGCAGGTTTGCAAGGATCCTCGTGGATTTCCTCTTGCATTTCTATAATTTCTCGCTATGTGGAAATTCAATCCACAGTAATAGCAACTCTTTCTATCTTGTACATTCTGAAGACTTTTTCTTCTACCATGTGTTTGCATTGGTTGTCTAGAGTTCCTAGAACAATCCTAGCTACGGTTTCTGGGATTATCATAGCACATTTTTTGTGCTGAATAAGCCCCATAACGAGTTTAATACAGCAGTACCACAATTAATTCGCCAAAGCAAGTTGTAACATCATAGTACGTGTACAACAAATACTGTTACCTCTGACCGATCAACACAAACCAGAAACAATATGGGTGGTGCATACACACAGCTGCCCACACGCCCATATTCAATAAACTTCTCTCATGTCTCATATCATTAGAGCACTTGATCTAAATTTCCTTCACAAAAATGCCCGAATCACATAGATATGGCCGTTGTCGACAAAACTCACTGCTCTACCTCACAACACATCTCAATACTTTGGAGTCTCTCAGCCGACTACCTAATACTATACATCTCAGCCCCACTCACTGTGATCTCCCTAACTCACTCTTAAAGCACGAGAACATTTAACATATCTCTCTATCTTTCTCCCCTCTCTCTGGCAAACATCACACATAAATCGTCCACACCAGTGAACACAACAGGATGACACTCTCAATACAGTAAACAAACACTATTTACCTTCCCATTCCTTACCCACACTTTTTCCTGTTACTACTGTTCCTCAACAAAGCAAAAAATATAATTGGAAAGATGAATAAAGCCACAAAAAATACAACAAATTAAAATTAAAAATCCAACAACAGCAAACAGTTTTTAACCAAATTATGAACACAATATCAGATACTTAGCTTTTAAAAAAATGGCGTCTAGGGCCTCTCGAAAACGTGGTTGATGACAGGTAGCAATGCAAAAAATAGCTATAAAAATTCATATTTTTCGCAGGATGAAGATGTGGGTAACTGCAGTAAGACGCGGTTTAGGATGGATATGGAAGAAAATCGAAAATATATGATTCGTCTTGCTAGGACTTTCTTCTTTCTTCTTCTTTCTTCAATCCTTAGCAGCTGACCGTCAAAGCAGTCAGTAGTGATCACGCCTGGTGGCGTCTTGTAGGGCAACAACAAATTGATTCCACTTTGCTCGGTTGGTGGCCATCCTTCGTACAGTGCCCCAACTCTTGTTCATTCTTTGAATCTCAGCCTCCACAGTCCTCCACCAAGTTGTTTTTGGTCGGCCTCTCTTTCGTTTTTTTCAGGGGTCCATATCATTGCTGTTCTTGTGATGGCATCGGGGTCTCTTCTGAGGACATAGCCAACCCAGCACCAGCGTCTGCCAGCTATGATGGTGTGCATGTCCTCTTGCTTCCTCCGAGTAAGCAGATCTTGGTTGGTGATGGTATTCGGACAAAAGATTAGGTGAATTTTTCTTAGGCATGTTCTGTGAAAAGAGGAAAATTTCGACATTTCCTTCTCTGTAACTCTCCAGCATTCCGCACCATAGAGAAACACAGAAAGCACACAGCTCTGATATAATCATAATTTTGTGCATGTGCTGTACTGAGAGGACTTCCAGATGTTGTTTAGACTAAAAAAGGCTGTTCTTGCTTTGTTCATTCTGTTGTTGAAGTCTTTGCTTGCTCCGCCGTCTGGTGTTACTATGCATCCTAGGTATGTGAAGGTGTCTGTCTGCTAGGACTAAACATACAGAAAATAGCAACAATGGCTATTTTCTTTACCCTTTGCCCTAGTAAGAACAATCATCTGTTTTCTATTTGTAGCCATACCTATCCACACTTGTGTTGGTGAAATCCCAAAATTATTGAGAGAGAACTCAAACTAACTGGCAAAATCGTTGGGTATAACAGGATATGATTGGTTGATGGGAGAGATCTCGTTTTAAAAGTTGACGCCAAGATATCCAGGGATTTTAACAAAATGGTTTACAAAAACATGGATTAGCTAACATTTTTAGTTTATTTCGAGAAAACCGTACAACGACCCTGTTCAGCCGTACATAGCTAAAACGGTCAATTTACCGTACGTTCTACGGGTTCCCGTACAGGTTGACAAGTGTGTAGGATAGTTTGTCTCTTTAGGAATATTATGCACACGGTTTTTTTTTGTCTAAAGAGGAATAATATCCTAGTGTGATAGGGTGGGCGAGAAATGATGATGTATATGATGTGTGATCACTTTCTTGCACACTCGTACTAGACCCGTACAACAATAAAACTCTTGATTCTAAGGCAGTGGCTGTATTTATTCCTACAACCCTTTCAGTAACCCGATCCCACAAAGCAAATTAATGAGCAAATACTAAACAAATAGACAAACAAACAAAACACCCAGCCAATGCTCAATTGCAAACGTGTTCATTTCTTTGTTCATCAGCCTTCTACCGGCCGCGCGTATCTCGTCGGTTTTTCTCTCTAGGGTGGTCTTGTGAAAAGGAATTTTTCGCTGACCAGCGCTCTCTTTTTATAGGTGGCTTGACCACATCACACGCTGCGTAGTAATATCAGACGTCTGGTTTACCGGTGTTCAAGTAAAACCTATACTGGGCAAAAACACAACTATATACTTCGGGTATTAGGCACATACATATTTTCAGGCATTATTGTGGCCCCATCATACTAGAATTGTTTGTCTCTATGAATATTATGCACAGAATTTTCTGTCTAGTGACGAATAATATCCAAGTATTCTTTTATAGCTCTCTATGGATATTGTACACAGACACAAACAATTTTTTTAAAATTAATCAGAAAAAGTATCCATAAATAAGTGTGTGTAACTTTAGACCCAGGAATGATAATTAAACCAACAGCTTGTGACAGTGCTTGATGGCCAAGTCATCTAGTTCCTAGACTCGCTGTCGCAAGAGATGTTTTCTTTCTAGATGATTTATCTTCAACCAAGGTTTCTTAATTCTCATGTGCGGTAAAGACTTTCAACTTTAGTGACACTATCTACTTTTATTACTCAATACCAGTAACACTGTTTGTTATATGTAGGGCAGGTAATACTGTTTTCTTTATACAATGTACTGGCAATACCGTTTTCATATGCAGAGCATGCAAATTCTGTTTTCGTGTAATGTTTTGGCAGTACTGTTTATCACATACAAGACAATACTGTTTTCTGTAATGTGCGGGCAGTACTGTTTATGATTGATCAAGCAAAAGATACTGGTTTTTTTAATGTGCTAACAGTCCTGATGTAAACAAGGTCACTTTCAACTGGCAATCAGTGAATAAGTTCAATCTGGTATTAAAAATGAATGGATACCTTTATTAATTGACTACACATTCTGATACTTTCATTATAGTTCATTAGTACAGATTCTTGAGTGGTGCACAAACCATACATCCCATGAAATAGCACACTACAAAGAGGACCTGCAAGATGTTGACAACCCAACAGACTTCGCTGATCCTCTCTCAAAAACTACTCCATTCATTCTCTCCCTTTTTTCTTTTCTTCCGGTCCTAACTATGTTGTTTTCCCATACTAGATTTGATGACGTCATTTCTTTACGACTAGTGTAAAAGTAACTAGCTAGTCTGTAATACAATATTCTAGTTAATAATAGTAGCGCTTTTCACTCTTAGGTAGTAGGAATAGACCTACCTGTCACATACATCCCAAGGCCACCAAAATGTATCCCTGGGGGAGACATTTTCATCCCAGAAAAACTAAAACCCGAAAAAAATGACACAACGTAAATATAATGAATGGCATTAACATCTTAATGCAAATAGATGCGATCAAAATGGCACTACATCTCAAACACATGAAATCAAAATGATTACATCAGTAACATAATTGCCGTGCTAAC
>JAMPIV010000164.1:0-101143 GCA_024509875.1 Oreohelix idahoensis
GTAAGTAAAGGTTTAAAACCATTACCAACTAATGCCTGATTAACATTACTCTAATTGTCAATCTCTAATTTCTCCTAACTCAAATGCATGTTCTCTCTATTGCTTTTTTCTCTTCCCGCTTCTAATCTTCTTTGTTCAGCTTCCTGTCTAATCTTTTTTGTACAGCAGCAGCTTCCTCTTTCTAAATTTTTTTAGTTCAGCTCCACTGTCTAATCTTTTTTATTCAGCTGGCAGCTTCTCATTTCTACTTTTTTTTGTGTCAGCTTCAAAAAATTCTCCTTTCCTCCACCTGCATCTGCAATTTTCTTTTGGTCAGAGCAGCAGCTTCAGCTTCTTTTTCTTTTCTAATCGTTTCTCTTCAGCCAGAGCTTATTCTCTCTCTGCCAGCAAGCTTTTTTCTCTTTCAGCAGAAAACAGCTTGTTTTTCTTCTATTGAAGGTTTCTCTCTCCTCTGCAGCCAGCTTTTCTTTCCTCTGCAGCAGCAGCTAATGTCTTGTCATATTGAGCAGCAACTTTCGGCAAAGTTATTCTTGTGCACATAAATAAACTGCACTTTATTGAATTACAAATTCTGGCCTTAAATATTAAAGTTCATATATAGAAAACAAGAAGATCCATCGATGAAAATAGGACTTCTTAGTTCAATAATACTGTCTTCCTGTTAATATTGACAAGAATTGATCCAACTGTTCTGTGAAACTCTGTAATGTCTAATGTAAAAATGTCAACAACGCTGACCTAGATACTGCATTCACTTGATAGGTCACGTGACAAAGTGTTGACAAAGAGCAAACTAATACCGCTAGTGTGTCGTATCAGCCACAGGAAACGGTCTGGTATCGGTAGTCTGTTGACTTCTCAACTTCTGCGAGGTCAAACCCATAAAGCTGGTCCACCAGATGATAACTCTATGGTGTTCTGATTACAACCTCTTGTAATGGGTATAGTGGCCACCGCTGTAAAGATATTTCGGGTCACTGTAAAAGATCGGTGTTGTTTGCTCCACTGTAGTGTACACAAACCAGTGCTACAATCCCAGCAATCAGTGGTGTTAATGATGGGTGTTGTAGGCAGGTGAAGACTGGGTGTGTGCTGGAAGACAAAGGTCAGCAACGACTGTGTACCTTTGCTACAGTTTAATTGGACGTACACACTCGACAGCACGGATACATTGACAAATCACAGGTTGGCATAATACATCATGGTACAGTGGATAAATGGTCTTGCAATGATACATGGGCACTCATGTAGAATAATAGCATAATGGACTGTCAGTCGACAAGCACTCAGTATTGCCCATATATATATATATATATATATATATATATATATATATATATATATATATATATATATATATATATATATATATATATATATATCATCTGAGTTTACTGACAAAAGCACGTCAGTTTATAAACAATATTCAAGATGGCTTCTAGATCTAACCTCTTCTAGCGAAGATTCCTTTAAATAATGATCAGCACATATTTTCTTCATGTAATCATATTGAACCGCTAGTAATGGGTTCTCATGTGTAGCAGTGATCTCTGGACTCATCAAGCGATAATACGGGGCATCCCTTTCTCTTCCTGATAGTCCTTAAATATGTGAATACAAGATGGCTTCTCTCGTGAGCTGCAACTCACGTTTGGATACAACTAGGAATCTGTATCAAAGTTAATCATACATTAAATGTTCTCATTACTTTGTAGATTCTATCATGAGACAATTGACTTCACTTTACAATATGGTGCTGCTATGAATGAATGCCATCTTCATATAGTTAAATCTTCCCTTATTGAAAAACGATGGCCTCGTAAGAGTTCATAAGAAGTGCGTTTGTTTTACCTTGGTATCAGAAATATGATTCTGCCATCCCCTTGGCAATCAAAATAAACACTGGGGTGAAGCATACACGATAGGTCTAAAACTACTATCACTTTCCCCTACACATATATCGATCACTTTTTCCGGCGACAAGCCGATTAAAAAAAACCACAGCCCCCATCATCAGGGCGAAGCCAAATCACTCCTCTCTAGCGACACATCCGCCGAACAGCCCTTTGACCTTTCCAGCCAAAAGACCATATAGTTCGACTTAGACATGCAAAGATATTCAGATATAAGACAGACTCGTCCTACCCAGACAAACAATACACATAAATTCAGGCCATAGATACACTGAAGCAAGAACAACCTATTTCTACCCAAACAAAGAATAAATCGCAGTAAAACTGGATTCATCCGCGGAGTTCGATCGAAAGTGACGACACTCCTTTCAAGGGAAGTAACGCAATAATGACTTTTCCTTAAGCACTAAAAAGTATCTATTTTGTTTACAAAATATTTGCGAACATAACAAGCATACAAATGTATTATATTGTAAGATATCAAAGACTGCACGTAACAGACACGTTTCTTGCTTAGTGGTTATAAATGAGGCTGGCAACCTCGACATATGAAAATAGTATATTCATGAACCACTACAGCAAGTGCTGGTGATTGTTTCTTGCTAGTCGTATGGGAAAACCCGACAGCAGAGGTGACCCCAGATTCCGGCTGGAGAAGTGATGAGTGATGACTACATCATATGTGCCTCCAGTGTAGCATATCATTTTGTGAGATTTATGTAACTTGTTAATGTTAATTCAGGCACAAATCGTTATTTCCGCTGTCCAGACACATTTCCCAGTTAATACACAGAAGAATATTGGTGAATTTTAATCATATTCATTGAGGTACGTTATGTGCTCAAAAATTTAATTCTTCTCAGAGATTAACATTGGTGGGTGGACAACGGAAGAGTGAGCCTGTCAGAGTGCTTCAAACAAATGTACTTAGCAGAGGCATTTGTTTCCTATTTTGTCCAATAGTTTGTGGAACGAAGCTTTAACACCGTTCGAGGACGAAGCGGCAAGACTGAAGTTTCTACGCCCTTAGTTGTTAGAGCAGTGAATCAACACAGACCACCTACATTAGACGAGTTAGGCGAAGACGTGCCAACATCACCAGAAAAGTGACGATACAACGGCGGCAGGACTCACGTAGACAAGCTAAGTGCTTATTAACAAGGGTAAGCAACGGATATTGATAAAAACCCTCTATTTAATCTCCGTGAGGAGAAAATTTGATTCCAATATAACATTTCACCAAATTTTCCATAGTTATTTTAACTGTTAAAGACTAATTCATTATTAAAATTGTTACATGTTGTTTTAAAACTAAACAATCATAGTCGCTCCAGTTTTTTTAATACGTATGAAAGCAAACGTATGAGCCAGAATATCTAAGATATATATATATATATATATATATATATATATATATATATATATATATATATATATATATATATATATATATATATATATATATATATATCGCTCACGCTGTCCGGTATCTCCCTCAGACCTTCGGATCTCGAGGTGTTTGTGGCCCTTTTATAGTCAGAAATGACTGCAAGGGAAGACGGATTAAAGGGCAAGTTCCTACTGCAATCCTACTGATAACAGGGCGTTGCTACTGGAGTCAGACTGTATCGGCCAGTCCGTTCTTCTAAGTCCAGCCGGAGGCATGCTACAAGAGCATCAGCTTGACCTCTTCCTCCAAGTGCCCAACCTCGTGCCACCGAAACTTGTTTCGGGAGGTACGCTCCTATGGTCAGTAATGACTATATTTACCTCTAAACAGAGCTATGCCATTATAAGAGGAATTCGCTGAATTAACTCAGCTGGGGGCTTGAACAGGCTAAAAACCATTGCTTAAATGCTTCACAAAAGGCGACGGGCAGATAGAAGTTAACCATGGCTCATCGCTATGCCGCATGATTCTTGACTTCTGAATTATCTTGTGACCGGGTAGAAGCGTCATTGCACTTCTATCTATATCTCTGCCAAGAGTAATCTCGTGCGAAGGTAAACACCTTTGACGACCCAGTTTAGATACTCTTGAATTTTGGCCATTATTGGACCACTACTGCAAAGCAGGGAGGCAGTCTGTGACACATGACCAGAATATGTTAGCCGTCTAGATCTGTTTGATCTGCTTCATCAACTCTGCTTCATCAACTCTGCTTCATCAAGTCTGCTTCATCAACTCTGCTTCATCTAGATGTTTTTCAAAAGCCAGATCATCTTCCGTATCCAAATGTGATATGAAGGTGATACGGAGTTGTCCTGTGGTGAATGATGCAAATCATCTTCCTTCGACGTTAAACCTTGTATTCGAATGGCAACTTCACATAATGTATTTTAGCTCTGCCTTACTTTTCATTTGTTAGGGTTACTTGGTACATTCATACACTCATCCATACACTCATCCATATACCTGCACCAAACACTCACTTTCACCAAACATTGACCTGCACCAAACACTCACTTTCACCAAACATTGACCTGCACCAAACACTCACTTTCACCAAACATTGACCTGCACCAAACACTCACTTTCACCAAACATTGACCTGCACCAAACACTCACTTTCACCAAACATTGACCTGCACAAAACACTCACTTTCACCAAACATTGACCTGCACCAAACACTCACTTTCACCAAACATTGACCTGCACCAAACACTCTCTTTCACCAAACATTGACCTGCACCAAACACTCACTTTCACCAAACATTGACCTGCACCAAACACTCACTTTCACCCAACATTGACCTGCACCAAACACTCACTTTCACCAAACATTGACCTGCACCAAACATTGACCTGCACCAAACATTGACCTGCACCAAACATTGACCTGCACCAAACATTGACCTGCACCAAACATTGACCTGCACCAAACATTGACCTGCACCAAACATTGACCTGCACCAAACACTCACTTTCACCAAACATTGATCTGCACCAAACACTCACTTTCACCAAACATTCACCTGCACTAAACTTTGACCTGCACCAAACACTCACTTTCACCAAACATTGACCTGCACCAAACACTCACTTTCACCAAACATTGACCTGCACCAAACACTCACTTTCACCAAACATTCACCTGCACTAAACTTTGACCTGCACCAAACCCTCACTTTCACCAAACATTGACCTGCACCAAACACTCACTTTCACCAAACATTGACCTGCACCAAACATTGACCTGCACCAAACATTGACCTGCACCAAACATTGACCTGCACCAAACATTGACCTGCACCAAACATTGACCAGCACCAAACATTGACCTGCACTAAACATTGACCTGCACCAAACATTGACCTGTAGCCGTGGTGTCTGTGGCAAGTTGTTTACATGATAAGGTTGCCGGTCCTAAGCACAACCTCATCTCATATTAGTTGCCTGCTACGACATGCATGAGGGTACAGAAGTCCTTTCATTACGAGTCTCTTCAAAGTCCCCCACGGGGGAACTACACGATGCACTCGATACATTTGGTCAACTTGACCGGCAGCTCAAAATATGTCATTGTCCAAAAAACTAGTTTCTTGGTCGAGAACTTTCGAGAATTTTAAAATTATGAGGGAAATCAGGGAGTTTGTAACCGACAACGACTACGACTTCGACTCTACACAAAACTACAGACACTCGACTCTGCCTACACGACAATGAGCGAAACCATAAAATTAACTCAAATTTCGAATAAAAGACACATATTAAATATTTTATTTCAGTTCTGTACATCTATTATAATATAATTCATGTTGGATTGAAAATGGGGGAAAAGAAACGGTAGAACAATGGAGCAGTCAACATTGTATGTGCATCTGCTCAACTCCAGCTCCGGGCTAAAACCTGCTGCTCCACTGCTCCACGCTCCAGTTCCGCTGCAACGCCCTGCTGAAATACGCCGTTTCTTTTTGAATGTTTAAATTCAAAAACATCAAAATTGAAGGAATATTTTTGTTACGTCCTCTGCCATTAAAATTACACAAAAATCGAAGGCAATTTGTTCCATTAGCGCAAAACTGTATTTTATGTCTAAATGACCGTGGGTGTATAGACAAAAAAAAAAGTGAAGAATGAACGAATTTTCTATTTTAAAGATTTTAATCAATTTTTGAACAATTTGTGAGTGCCATGAAATAACTTTCAGTTTCTGTGGATTTTTTAAAAATATTTTCTTACAACCTTTCTTTTATCTTCGTCTTTCTTTTGCTTCTTTTTTCATTTTCCTCGTTTTTTTATTTCCAGTGATCCATCCCTCAGACAACCCCTACATTTTTGTGCATTGCCAAATACTCCAAACTAAATCTTTAATTTCTATTTCTACTAAGTTTTAATAATAATAGCCCATTCAGTCATAACTGACTATGGGAAAGTGCCCCTGAGGTGACAGCCCTTCAGTCATAACTGACTATGGGAATGTGCCCCTGAGGTGACAGCCCTTCAGTCACAACTATTAAATTTCAGCTTCCTTATTGCGTGGTATTTAGGATCTAATTTTCCTCTACGTTTAGTGAGTACATTACTTCTCTATTGGTCTTTTTTTCTGTCCAGGGTATTCTCAACATCCTTCTGTAGCATTTCATTTCGAATGATGTAACCTTTTAGTGTGTGTAGTACATTGACAGAGACAAACATGCATACATTTAAAAGGATTAAATCGAAGTTAAATTTGTAAAATTACAAATAACAAAATTTAATAATCACTTAAGTTTTAACAGTTCGAAAATAATTTGAATAGTTATCGATCAAGAAAATGTTTTCATCACGGTCTTGATGGGATGTAAATTTTTACAAGACGTTCAAGTGGCAGCTTATATATTGAACTTAGCTGCCAATGACGGTTCTGCTCCTTCTGATGGGTTGGATCTGTTTACACTGCTCACGCTCGTCGCTGGTCAAGGTTGTCGGGTGTACCTCGTTTCCCAGAAATGTCAGGGAGAGTCTACGAAAGTTGGTCACTCGTCTTAAAGCGTAGGCCATTTGTCCCTTCTTGTTCCAGAAATAGTACTTTCTGCTGGTACCACCAATAACTATTGTAAAAGAATAGAAACGAAACGCTCTCCTGAGTATTGCATTTCCCGAAACCTTCTTATGTGTCCCCTTTCTTAACGTTAATAGTACAGATAGAATATGTTTACATTTACATTTCCACTGATTGAAAAGTGTTCACAATATAAAATGAATATGTTTTCATTTATGTTTACACTGATTTGAAAAGTTTGAAACTTCCATTAATTTTAAAGTGAATATGTTAACATCGACAATTACACTGGTTTGAAACTGTAAGTATTATAATAAGAATGTAAATCATTTCTTTCATCTTTCCCTCCCTGCTCCATATGGAACCTGGGACTCTTTAAACGTTTAGTTATTTTTAAGAAACTGGCAATAAAGCAGTTACCAGCCCTTGGCAGTTGTGGTTCATGAAATGATCATTCTATACGCTGAGGTTGCCAGCCTCAAACGACTTGGACATCCACTAGCTTTTTTCACATATATATATATATATATATATATATATATATATATATATATATATATATATATATATATATATATATATATATCTATATATATATAGATATATATGTATATATATATATATATATATATACCTTGTATCATCATCATCTCAGCCCGTAACCCGTCATGGGTCGTAGGGGTGCCATGGTGGAAGCATCAGCAGACAGGGTCCTCCACTGCTCTCTATCCTCAGCAATGCGTAAAAGTGTGGAAAAACCGTGTCCTGCCCATTCTTTGATGTTATCAGCCCAGGATTTTCTCTGCCTTCCTCTTCTCCGTTTACCTTCGACTGTTCCCTGAAGGATCGTTTTCGAAAGGGAGTCATGACGAGTTACATGCCCAAACCAGGCAAGCTTTCGACGTTTCTCTATTGACAAAAGTGGTTCTTGGTGGCCTGCATAGGTGTTTATCTTCTCTCTAACATAGACATTTGTTTTGTTTTGTATATATATATATATATATATATATATATATATATATATATATATATATATATATATATATATATATATATATATATATATATCTATATATATATGTTAGTTAACATGTTAGTAATTAAAAATAAAATGTAAAATCACAACTTCATTCATAACCCTCCACTCCCAAAGGAGCATAGGCCTTCAACAAACACATGCCAAGTCCTCCTGTCACGTGCCATCATCTCAAGTTCTTTCCACGTTCTCATCATTTTCACCTCTGTTTCCAGCTCTCTTCTCCATGTGCTTCTTGGTCTACCTCTGCCTCACTTGCCCTGAGGGTTCCAGAAGAAGGACTGCCTTGTAATGCTATCAACAGGTTTCCCCAGTATGTGTCCTATCCATCGCCATCGTCTTCTTCTCATCTCTTGTTCCACTGGCACTTGTATAGTTCTTGTCCTCAGTTCCACGTTGGTAACCTTGTCATACCATTTTAATCTCTCTATTCTACGCAAGCACCCATTTATGAAAGTCTGTAGCTTTTTGGTTGTTGTCTTTGTTGTTCTCCATGTCTCCGAGCCATACAATAGGACTGACTTCACATTTGAGTTGAAGATTCTTATTTTCGTGTTGGATCCGATTTCTCTTGATTTCCATATATTTCCCAATGCAATGAAAGCTCCTCTTGCTTTTTGTATTCTTAGTTTGTTATCACTGTCTGTCCCTCCAACTTTGTCTATTTTGCTGCCAAGATATGTGTACGATTCTACATCTTGTATTGGTGTTTCTTCGAGTTCAATCCTGTTATCATTACCTGCATTTATCCTCATTATTTTTGTCTTTTCCCTGTGTATTTTCAGACCCAATTACTGTGACCTCTCATCGAGTGTTTTCAATTTGTCCTGCATCTGATTACGGTTATGGGACAGAAGAGCCAAGTCATCAGCAAAATCCAGATCATAATACTGCTTAGTCAGGGTCCACTGGATTCCATTTCTGTTTTTTGTTGTCGATGATCTCATAACCCAGTCTATTGCTAGTAAGAAAAGAAATGGAGACAATAGGCATCCCTGTCGCACTCCTGTTCTTATCCCAAATGGTTCTGTAAGCTGTCCTTCGTGAAGAACTCTGCATGTCATGTCTTCATATGTTTTCTTTATTAAATTAATTATCTTCAGAGGAACTCCATAATGCCTCATCAATTTCCAAAAAGATTCTCTGTCTACACTGTCAAATGCCTTTTCGTAGTCCACAAATCCGATGTATAGTGGTGAATTCCATTCCAGACTTTGTTCAACTATTATTCTCAAAGTGGCTATCTGGTCTGTACATGATCTGTTTTGTCGAGAACCTGCTTGTTCATCTCTCAGTTTCTTGACTAAGGACTCGTTTAATCTCTCAAAGATAATCCTGTTTAATACTTTTGCTGGCACTGATAGTAACACTATTCCTCTTTAATTTGTGCACTCTTGTAAATTTCCCTTCAAAGCTTCTAAGAGATGGAAAAGCGTCTGGACCTGAATGATTACATATAACTTCTTAAATCTACCCGGAAATATTACAACATTTCCACTCAGGTGTGTCTGTCATCCCACCAGGTCGATACTTGACCGGCTCTCCTTGTGCAAAGACTAACTCCTGTTTGACCATCTGTGATGTGTCTTATCACGACAATAATTAGTCAGTCACACGAGCCATATCAGTGCTAAGTAAACTCGCTTGGCCATTTACGTGCGAAAACAGTCGCACCCTTGTGGTACAATAGGATTTCTGTCTATCAACCTTGTATCACCGTCTAATCTATCCGCAGGGATGGACAAGTAAACACACAGACATGACGACTATCGCTGAGAGGAGTGTAAGAATCTTTAAAAATGACATAATATCTGCTACACAGCAGACAGAAATGGCGCTACTATTGAAAAGCACTCAGTTAAATCAGTACAACAAATGAACTGAGTACTGCCGTAGTGAAAGAGAGATCGAGAAGACGGGGTTGCCCCAATCCGTTCTGTGACAAAATACATCTAAAGACTATGGATATCATTATACAATTTTCCTTAATTCTGTCTTGATTAATTCCATTTTATCCTAAGTTATGCCAAAGTGGTTTCCCAGCTGGCTGCCTCACTGTATGATCTACTGAAACTGTTGGGGTTGAGGGGACAGTCAAGAACAAGGGCACTTGAGAGGCTCAGCAAAACTGCGGAAAAGGCATCGAGCTGACTGTGGAACAACCGCACCGGTCTATGGAACTCGGGACAGTAATTTGTTTCCATCATTTTTAGAGCAGAAAGGTTGTGCAGGAAAAGAAGGACAACACGGAAAGTCTTGGCAGGGAGTATGATGCCTCATTAAAAGACTCAAAGGCAGTTCAACTGGCAAGAGAAATGGCAGACAGAGAACTACAGATCATAGATCAAAGCAGACTCCTAGGAAAGTTCCAAATGTGGTGCCTTCAGTTCATGTTGATACCTAAATTGCTATGGTCACTACTTATAAATGAAATAAGCACCAGTACAGTGGAAGCTGTAGAGCAAAAAAGTCAACAAGTTCATGAGGAAATGGCTAGGAGTACCACCAGGTCTGTCTGACGTAGCACTGTACTGCAAGAAGGCAAAGCTTGTGCTTCCTTTCAAGTCAGTTGTTGAAGAATACAAAGCAGGAAAGGCACGGCTCGCAATAATGCTGTGCTAGTCAGCAGATGACGTAGTTAAGTTCATTCAGCCCACACTGAAAACTGAAAGGAAGTGAAAAGTGGATGAAGCTGTTGATGCTGCCCAAGAGTCGCTCAAGCTGAGGGAGGTAATCGGATATACACAGATGAATAGACGGGGATTTGGCCATGATGACATCCGCTGGTGGTCCAAGGCATCAAATAGGGAACGCAGAGACATGGTGATTCAGGAGGTGCAAAGAGCGGAGAATGATAAGAAGATGCTAAAAGCGGTGCAGCAGGCACAACAAGGCCAATGGGCTACATGGGAAAGAGCCCTGCAAAGGTCCTTGACATGGAATGATATATGGCATATGGCACCTCTTAGACTCAGCTTCATTATTAGATCATTGTATGACCTCCTGCCATCGTCTGCAAACCTTGTGAGATGGGGAAAGTCTGTTGAAGCTCAGAGCCTCCTGTGACGCTGGGTTTAAAACTTTAGCCCGAAGGTGGAGCTTAGGTAACCCCTTAAATTCCTTTGGATTTTTTGGCTCGCCCATCTCATCTGTTTCGGTCTCCTGTAATTGTAAAGTGGGGTAACTGGCCTGTCATTTTTAATCGGTCAGGTTCATTCCCCTTGTTCTTTAATGTTGGGAGGAGAAATAATTGACGCTTCCAGGACTTTCTGTCGCGGTAGGCGGCATCTTTCTCAGAGTTCTTTGACCACGAGCTAAAACCAAGCACTCGGTTTCTGGGAGAGGAGCGGTAAACTTTCCCTGGCCTTTGGTACAAGGGAAAGCCCTCGCCTTTCGTGTGCCCACGGGTAAAACCAATTGCGCTGGAAATGGCGGCCTCTCTCTTTTTGCTCGGTTTTCGTCCGTGGAACACCTCTCAGAGTTCCGTAGTGGTTGCGTCACGTTATGTCACAACCCTGGCGAAAGAGTCACTCGAAAACGCAGGTGTCCCGGACACCTGGGGCCTGAGAGTCACTATATAATCTGTACTCTTTAGTTGTCTGGCACTTATGCTCCAGAATCTCTCGCAGAGTGGACGTGTCATCATTATTTCACAGATTCGACCAGCTACTGTTGGTGTAGTGAATTTCTTGGTCTCTCGCGGAGAAGGAAACTTCCACACGCCACCGATGTTGGAACCTGGAACCAGCATTTTGTCAGCAGTCTGTTATTATCATCACATTCTTGACCGAAGTCTCGAGCTGAGATCGGTTTTGGTTAAATCCTAAACCTCATTACCAGGAGCCAGAGTGGAGTACTCAGCTGCTGGTACCCCGTGCTCCTAGAGCTGCTAAACCTCTGACACTATTAATATTTAAGCTCACTAATCTTCAGAATACCGCGCCCATCCCATCTCAAGTTATAGACCGGTGGGCCCTCGCTTTATACGCCCAGTCACAATTGAACGGGCCACGTCTCTCGGGTACATTAAGGCACATCGCTTGCGCAAACCCGATTGTGGACTAATTTTAACCCACAGGATATCAGGGTTCATTATCATTGAGTCACACTGAAAGGACATTTCCCCTGACCTTGAACAATCGTGGATTTAATTAAATTCAAAACTCGTCGGACAGGCACAGAATTTGCTAGTAATTGGGTCAAGTGTGCAGGATCCTACAGCGGCCAAAAGACAGGGGATGTTATCTTTAAGACCCGTAGCGGACATTAATTAATTGTTTAAGTACTGGTCGGGCTAGAAGTAGGTGTTTTCTTCTCTACATTATTGTCGAGAATTATTGGGTTGTTCTTTTGCTGTGGGGTGTTTATTTATTTGTGTGTTTGTGTGGCCTAGTCGCAGTCGCCTCTATTTAAAGCTGGGGATTGTAAGACGGGGACACAGAATAGAATTTGGTGGTTATTATTTCTAGTACCCATTGTGGGTCGTTTTCTATTTGGTTAATTCTTGGATTTTTGTGTACAACTTGGTTGCCAGTTTGGATTAACCAAACTCCGGTTGGAGTTGTAGGTGGTCAATTTTTTGTGGTTATTGTTAATGGAAGTATCCTGTTGTGCTAACTGATTTTTATCATTCCTGCCATCGCGCAGATATAGTCATTTGGTTTCTCTCTCTCTCTCTCTCTTTCTCTCTCTCTCTCGATATATATATATATAAACTGGGATTGTTTGAGACAGCCGCCCAGTAAGAACAGACGAAGAAGACACACAAGAGCCAAGCTGTAAATGCCTTGAGCACGTGAGTTAATTTAAATTAGCATTAGTTTTCTAGGATTCCTGAAATTATAATCGATGTGGCTATTTTAATGTTTAATGGAATAAATAGATAGATAGATAGATGTGAAAGTTTAAGAGCGATTATTTCATTCTTCAGAAAGGCAGACATAGTGTGAGGCTATTTCACTGCGAAATTTAGATAAGATTAACAATCGCAAGATAGCAACCTCGTGGTGATAAAAGGCGGTGATAGCGAGTCTGAGCAAACACGCTCCGCGTGTTAAACCTATAATATGTTATGCCGAGCGACACGCGGTGTATTTAGTTCCAGTTTTTGGTTAAAGCCAAGAATATTATTCTTTAATGTAAGAGTAATTTCATTTAATCCTTTAATGTAAAAGTAATTTAGTGTATTTCACGATTATTGATTATTCTACTGGTGTTTACTCTTTAGTGGTTGATTCGAAGGGAGAATAGTATGAGGGGGAACACTTACTAGATTTTAAGCGAGGGTGCGTAAGGCAAGTTGAGACACCGGTGTTTTCTACTGTTTGCGCACCGTGCTGAGCTGGATATAACTTCCTACTATGTGCGGCGACTCTGGTCGTAACTCACGTCCAGTATCACTTCACTAAAGAATGAAATTATATACTATTAGGTCAACTGATTAGTGGCTGTGTGGCACAGTGGTTCGGAGTGCATGTCGAGTTTAATGGGGCCTTGATTTCGTTTTGAGGTCATGGTGTGATCTAGAGTATACAGGGACTACGGTTATATAGTCAGTGTCTGTTGAGGCTCACGTGGCACGTAGGACGTCTCTCAGTGGTTGAATCACGGTTTTATTACTTGCGTAGCAGCGCACAGTGAGAGGCTGCGTACAGATACCGGGTCTCGAGATCACTTATCTGTTCGCATGTTCAAGTGCGGAACAGTATGCATGGGGTGGGCTGTTCACACCATCTCCCTGTTTTATTTCTCATTATTGAGATTATTTGTTCTGTTGACCGTCGAGACAATCTCACATAGTCTGCGCTAGTAACATATGACACGTTATGTGTGAACATGGTTTGTGAGCGCACCAGTCGTACCCTCTCCTCCGCTCCTGCAGTGGGAGCATGCGGCCAACGCGCTCGCTCGGTATGTCCGGGTCAGACGGTTGAGTAGAGTCGAGGTCTAGTCATGTTAATTCTCACATTGCAGTCGTTGATTGATTCAATAATTTGTCTGCGACTTATGGCATAAGGCTGGACGAAGCTCAATTTGATTCTTTATGTCGCGTTTTTGATTATGCACGCGAGTTATTTTTATGACCGGTTGAACATGTATTTGTCTGGCACGGGAGAGATTACTGGTCTACGTGGCGTGCGTATTTACTTAGAGTGGGGTGGCTATATTTCTCGGTTCGGGGGTATCTCCGCTCCTGAGGGAGCATTGGGGCCACCGGATAGTGTTTTTGGATGTGTTTGGCACCACTCAGATGCAAATGAAGCATTCAGATGCTCTATTGCAGATAGTAGTGGGTTTGATCAGCTTCGAAGGCTAGCAACCTAGACATGTTGACCCGGGCGATTGCCAATGCCTCATAGAGCACAAACACACCATACTAGCCGCATCATGGACGAAACGGGGTGGTCGGGGTGTGTGAGTTAGTTGGATGTATAGGTCAAGGGGCGTGGTTGTTTCTGTATGGTAAGTGTTATTATTTTGATGCTATGGTGATGGTAGTTCACCTTAGACATGGTGGTGTTGGGGGGGGGGGGGGGGGGGTGGTGGGGGGGGGGGGGCCAGGGGAATATTGTGTGGAAGGGGGGGTGGTCCAGGGGGGACAGTGGGGGGTATTGGGGGGGGGTGGGGGAGTGCCTACTGTGGTGGTCTTCGTTGGGGTGGGGGGGGGGTGTTGGGGGGTTGGATTGTTCTGTTGGTGGGGTTGTCGTTGGATTGTATTGTTGATGTTTGTTGGTGAGTGTTTGGGGTATGTGAGTGTGGGGTGTTGGGTTCTGTTCGGTAGCTGAATTAAAGTGTTTGATCTGTGGCGCGCGGAAGTCTTTGGGGAGGGGGGGGCTTGAATGGGGGGTAAGTCGCTGACTCTGAGAGTGGTTGCAAGCAACAATAATTGTTCAAAAGCCCTGTATGGTCAAACGATCCTTTTATAAATTTTGGTAGGGGGGATGTTAGTGGCACGGGGGGGTGGGGGTGCTTGAGGGACCCTGGGGAGCTGGGGGGGGGGGGGAAGGTGGGTGTACAACACTATATATGGGTTGTGGGGGGGGGGATATATCGGATAGTATATATTATAATATATTATATTATATATATATATAACTATAGTTATATTATATATATATATATATATATATTTTTATTGACTACACATAGGAAAACCTATATCACCCCCCTGCGGACACACACACCCACACACCCCCCAAAAAAAGTAATTCTTCCAATGTACACCCCTCTGTGATTGTTGACATGTGAAAACCAGATATGACCAGGTGTGTATCTGTCTCTTACTGATTGACACCCCCCCCCCCCCTCATTCATTTGTAGATAGACCCCCCAAACCCCCCTAGGTGAGACAAAAAACACGAGAAGACCCATTATGGAATGTTGTGTGGTGACCGTTGCCCGCAACACTTCAGTAAAAACAGGGCCAACTGGTCACCCACGACACAACACTTGGAGCAAGAGAGCACCACCTGAAGATACTCATTCCTTTTGCACACCTCCTATCTCGCGTGGGTACCCGAGGGTTTTCAGATAGTGGCACAAAACGGGCGGAAAAAACCAAGTTCAGATCAGACTACATTGTGCACCCCTCCCCAGGGGGAAATGAGGGTAGAAGACTGTATCTCAATAGGCGCACTGGAGTTTGACAAGCAGTGTGTAACAACAGCAGCCCAGCTCAAGTTTCACACTGAGGTGGACTGTCACTACTGCCAGTGGCGACAACCCCACATCAATATATATTTTTTGTTTTGTCCCCAACTCTAACCACTTGCACTGTACAATTTTTTTTGTTTATGGAGATGCCCCCACAACCCACATGAGTGCAATCGTAATCAGTGACCCACCCCCCACAAGTAGTTTCAGCGTGTAAAAATAGCCCCCATAAAAATGTTAGAAAGAAACTACTTTATCTCTGCTGTTTTCTTTTTTATAGTAAGGGTTTTCAAAGTGCACTTTGTGTACATCGTTTCTTGTACGTGTAATTTTTTCACAGATTGCTCAATTGCATTTTTTATTTAAATTACATTAAAAAATTACATTGTTTAAAAGCCTTTCTAAAGCTCTACTGCTAAAAAAACAGTTAGGCTAAATGTCAATACATCGCTCGAGTTTTTACCAGTTATCCCACAGGGGAGCCGCAGAAAGAATGAAATTGGTCAGGGGAGCCATGGACTCAAAAAGGTTAAAATCGCTGGTCTAAGGCATCTTAAACAGCTGCTCGGCATATTACGGCCGGTTTCAATGCATCAAGTCTGTTGATATAACTCTGAAGCCAAAATCTATTTGGGTAAGTTGTAATTTATACATTTTATCATTTTATATTTTGCGTTGAGCACGCACGCACACACACACACACACACACACACACACACACACACACACACACACAAAACACACACACACACGCACACACACACATATATATATACATATGGCTTGTGGATGTACAGTTGCATTTGGGGCTGACAACCTCATCCCTTAAAATGACATGACCTACCACTGCAAGGGCTGGTGACTGTTTGATGCGGGTCTCCTCACAAGGTGCTAACGGCAGAGGTGGATCCAGGCTCCATGTGGAGCAGGTAGTGGATGAGGATATCATGGTGTATATATTTATTATACCAACAATTTAGTAAGTTTTATGTGTATAAATATGTATCCTAGAATGTTGCATTTGTCGTCTTGCACTGTCCAAAAGCAATTTTATCTGATTCAATGGGTTCTGATTTAATGCACAGGGATAATTGGAAAATTTCCCATTGAAGATGAAATTGTGGATGGAAGTGGAGGTCGCCTGCTGTTTATATCAGGAGACCCAATACTTTATAAAGGGCATTTGTTTCCTGTCAGTTTGCGGTACAAGTTGCCAGCAGTCGACGCTAGACGCCTACATCAGATGTGTCTTGAAGACGCTTGCCTTGGCAACCTTAGTAATTACCCTGGCCTTGCTGCAAGGGACTGCCACTGCCACAGTATTTGACTCCGGAAGAGAAAAAAAAACAGCCCAAAAGTACCTATTGGAACCAGCAGTGACTGAACCCAACATCAAACAACAAATCATCGTAAACACCTGGCCAGTTGAGTACCAAAGTATTGGCAACAGTAGGCAACAGCAACTCATGATCCTATGATGATAAAAATAATTGACTGGCCCTTGTTAAAAGAACTTGATGTACTTCACTCTTGTTAACCAATAATTAATTATTAAACTTGTTACATGTATTTATAAATCTATAATTGATTTAATCATTATTGAATTAATTTGTACCCGTATGACTCGGTCTTTTTGTTCAATACACAGGGCTAGTCAATGAATAGTTGCTGAAAGACCTTCAGCTGGGGCTCAGAAAGTACGAGTCAATATTTTCTCACAGAAGGGGGCGAAGAATAAAACGTTCATAACAGCTTAAATGATTAAATGCTTTGCCATTCTGTAAATATTCTTGTAAGGCTCCCTTCAATAGAAGCATCACTCTTCTATTTTTATATATCTGCCAAGAGTAATCTTGAGTAAAGGTTGATACATTTTAACATCCTTATCCTTATACTCCTAAGTGTGGTCATTGTTGGACCACTACTAAAGAGCAGACAAGACAATCCCGCTACAACGTATCAATGTCCTCTAGTTCACTGCCATTTCTTCTTGAATTTTCTATTCCCTTTTTATTTAGTGAGTTCTTATACTACTTAATTTTTTCCGCTACCCGGCCATTTTCCCACTTGTCTCATCCTGCTCTTCTTTCTCGTTTCAAATTGTTCATTCTATCCGTTAAGTTTCTTCATGGTAGTTCTCACTTGTATTTACTGGAATGACAACCGCCGTCTTTTTTTTAGCTATTCAAATCAGTTTGTTTTTAGTTTTTATACATTTAGCTTAGTTCTCACTTTCTGTTCTCTGCTGTTCTCGTGTATCTGTCCCTGACGCAGTCTTTGTTGTCGTGACGTTGTCAGTTTATTTGTCCTTTATCCAAGTAAGATTCACACGACCTATTTTATTTCACCTGATCAGTACTAGCGGAGGAATACACTGAGAAACAACTGGTGTCGTGGGAAAAGTCATAATCAACAAGCGAGCCAGTATAATAATCTTGAAATGGAAGAGACTATAAAAACAAGATTGCATAGGGGAACATTGACCAAGTGGGGACAGATAAGATAAAGAAACACAACATGACAGCATACCAGACTATAGTGCACGCACAGGATTGATAACCATTAATAAACCCTACCTGCGACACGTCACAGTATCAGTCAAGTCATGTGCCGTGACTAGAGGCGTTGGCGATGATGTCCCTCCATAGATCTACATTATTAAAGCCCTCCAACAAACCTGTTTTTTTTATCTCGACCAATGACTTAGTCTCAGGTTATCCGTTATCTTTTATCTCTGTCTATCTCTACTTCTCTTTTCCTCTACATTTTTCGCCATCACGATGCTGTTGCTCGCAATTGTTCTCATCACATGTCCTATATAGGTTGATTAGCTTCTCCTTATGTTTGAGCTAATATTTCATTAACTCTTCTCTCAAATTACCGTCAGTGTTAGTTATCTCAGTTATCTATGTGGTTGTGAACATTCTTCTAATAAATCACGTCGATTATGCCTCTAAAGATTTCTACATTTAGTTGCTCGATGACCAGGGCACACTTCTATGTGATAAAACTAAAACTGGTCTCATGTAACACTTCAGACAACTTTTTCTTGAGTTCAGTGGCAATGATTTACTCAAATACCTTGTAGAATGTTCCTCAAGTTATGGAATTCTGTTTTTATTAGGCGTTTTATGTTCTTAATCTTTGTGATGCAATCATTGTATCTACGTACTTTCATTTCCTTCCTGGTGTGAGAATTACATAACAGAACACTTTCTGCCATACAAACAGACAAACAGACAACATGCATTTCATTTACAGTAATAGATATTACTGAAAATTTCGTTTCTAACACTCCTAGTGAAAGGCAAGGAAGCTTTCTTTATATTCGCTACTTCTCTACAAAATAGTACACAAAGTAGCGAATCCGTTCAAAGCAAATAAGAAAGCAGAAACCATCATTCCGTAATGAATAATCAACGATTTAATACTTGACATTTGATCATCGACCTTCAAGACACTCCCCACAAACTCTCTCCGAAGAAGTGTAAAAAGGCAATAATGCCTGTTTATTTACTCTGATGAAATAGAGATTCCCTTCGTTCCTTCTTTCGTTCGTTCTTTTTCGTTCGTTAGTTTTTTCGTTTGTTCTTTCTCTTCACGACACCTGAATGATGACTGAGGCGTAAGCAGCTGTGCTCAAGGCTCTCAGGAAGTCAGATTAGTGGGCAGTGGGTTTAGCTTTCGGCATGTCAATGAGTGAGTGTCAGGAAAGCCTACAACCGAGGAAATTGTGTATGGGACACATAGTTTTTTGTCACTGTGATGCTGATCATGTGTTGACGTGATGTGTTGCTAGATCAGAGAACAACAGCTGAAGTCACTGCCAGAACAATGTTGTTCTATCATTTCTAGAGTCGCTGAATAGCCGTGTGATTAGTTTTGTGTATTCCTCGGTACAGCTGATGTGTGCTGCATACGTTGCTAATTTGCTGTTGTGTCGCTGTCGTGAGTTGAGTGTAGAAGTAGTTTGTTGTGTAAAACAATTTGAGTGAGCCACAAGAATTATAGGGAAAACACATGATAACGTGCGGGATTAAGGAGAATCTTAAGACAGCCTGGAAGAAGATTAATTAAAGATATCTCTCATTCCAAGCCACACAACTCACTTATGTATTCTTAAGTGTCAGCTGCTCTCTCCTTTCTCGTTAGTAGTCAGATAAATAGTAAGAGCTTACAAAGTCACTTAATAATAGATATGGATGAAGGTCTTGAACAAGCGCATTAACCAATAAGATTAAATTTATTACAGAAAATTAAAAATAAAAACTCTCTGGAGTGCAGATACGAGCAAGTTCAATGTCACACATGTGGCAGTAAGGGAAAGAAGAGTGAGAAGTCTAACATGAGTGATATAGACGAGGTAGAAAAAAGGGATGTACGGAAACGATTCGCATAGGAAGGGTCAAAACAGAAAGAGGTTAGGCACGTTTTTCTCAGCATCAGGCAGAAGCGTGAGAGACGTCGAAACAGAAGCAGGGCAGCCATATTGAAGGCGACCACTAGTTAAAGGAGCCTATGTATCGTCTCTTAGATATCCCAAGTTCGGGTTGTGTAGACATAAGCCTCAATATATAGGTAGGCTGACGAGTTCCGACAATAGTACAAGGGGGAAGGAGCGGTGAAGCTTTATTCTGAAGGAAGGGTACGTAGAGTAAACTAATTATGACAATTCGATGGTGGATAAGTCTGCTAAGATAGCGGCCACCATAATCAGGAAAAGTTACATTCCCCGGAGTCAGTCCGGTATAACTATCTTAATAACCTGAGCACATTCCAATAATATACCTGTCCTGTTCTCAAAGGGATAATATGCATAAGACAGTGAAATTCTGAATTACATGGTTGTATGGAAGCTAATAGTGTTCAAGAGAGGAGAGTCGGATGGACCCAGATAGTTGGAAGGGTCACCCACGACATTTGTTATACATATTGTAAATAAACATTTGTTCCAGTTGAATGCGGCGTTCCCATGTTTGTACCAGAGTTGCTACGTGGTATTATGTAGTCACTAAATGTGTGTTGTATATAAACGGCCAAGATACGGAGAAGTCAATCAGCAACGCTTGAGGCAAAAGATCCTGGGTAGACAAAGGCTGTGTGCACAAACCAATTGTTAACCAGCGCTGCCTCACACAACACTAATAATGAATCACAAGAAATGTAACAACTACTAATTTTCATACATTATGAAGACAGTTGGAAATGACACACAACAAACACACAGGTCTATCCAGCATAAAGCTAGTCCACACAAAAAGTAATCACTACTGGATCCAATATCAGCGATTATACTCCTTGGGTTGGTGTTAATAATAAGAGCTCGATCATTGAGCCTGGAAAAGTAAACAACACCTTCGATCCTGAGGTAATATAAGGCATTCAGTGATCTGTGATTGTAGGGACTGCTAAATATAAATATTCATATGTCTCGGTGCTGGTTGGATACTCCGAGGATAAAAATGGATACCTGTTTTTTCTAAGTGCTGCCAAAATTGCGTAGTAGATACCTATGTGATCTGACCTCTGATGACCTGGTGAGTAGAGACCCAGTAATGTACATCGTTTGGTGGCGTATGGCTGTATCCCCTAGGGTTGCACTGCGGTGAGTAGTATCTACGGGTTTCCACTAGTTTAGTGGACTCAGGCAGTGGGTGTGTACAGATATATATATATAGGGGGGGGGGGGTAAACAGTATACATCTCGCCGCGGCTTACTGGCAAGGGCGTAGGAGAGAGTGTGGTGCGTTCTCACAATATTGCGACTGCTTCAGCGTTACGGTAATGTGTCCTGGTACAAAAAATTGTAAGAGTTGAAACAGAATCCAACATGCGAGTAATAGGCGTTTACTGTCCTCAGATAGAGCAATTCTGTTCCCTTCTGTTCGACTCGGGTTTCCATACGTAGTGTGACGAATGAAGAAACCTCTCAAAATTTATAGTCTGTTAAACTCCAAAGTTGGAGGGACAGACAGCGATATCAAAATAAGAATACAAAAGGCAAGAGGAGCTTTCATTGCATTGGGAAATATATGGAGATCAAGAGAAATAGGATCCAACACGAAAATAAGAATCTTCAACTCAAATGTGAAGTCAGTCCTATTTAATGGCTCAGAGACATGGAGAACAACAAAGACAACAACCAAAAAGCTACAGACTTTCATAAATGGGTGCTTGCGTAGAATAGAGGGATTAAAATGGTATGACAAGGTTACCAACGTGGAACTGATGACAAGAACTAGACAAGTGCCAGTGGAACAAGAAATGAGAAGAAGACGATGGCGATGGATAGGACACACACTGAGGAAACCTGTTGATAGCATTACAAGGCAGTCCTTGTTCTGGAACCCCCAGGGCAAGAGAGGCAGAGGAAGACCAAGAAGTACATGGAGAAGAGAGTTGGAAACAGAGGTGAAAATGATGAGGAAAACATGGAAAGAACTTGAGATGATGGCACGTGACAGGAGGACTTGGCATGTGTTTGTTGAAGGCCTATGCTCCTTTGGGAGTGGAGGGTTATGATGATGAAACTCATTCTGCCCCCAACACCTGGCAATCGCGTGGCTTTGCATGTGTGGGACATTCCGCTTTCGCGTTACTCTAATAAAAGAAAAAAATATTCTAGAATCTACATCCGAGACCTTTACGTTCCCTGTAATTATATTACGTAACAAGACTGCTAGCCAAGCGTTCGACAAAAGTCAGCTAAAACGCCCCTTGACAAAAGCGCTGGAGGAACGAAGGATTTCCCCTCCGTGGAAGGAGAAGTAAGAAAACATCCATGCTTTCAAAAGGCTTAAAACCCTGCTCCGTTCAAAGCTAACAGAAGGCGTGCGACTGCTGTTCAACTTAAAAGAAACCTTTAGTAAGGTCACCGTGACCAGCATCATGGAATTTGTTTTTCGGCTGGAGTGGTCATAACACAATTACATACAAGGAGCGACCTCCCGGGTTATTGTATAAGAAATTGACATCCGTGAAGTAAAGAATCGTACGTTAAAATAAAGAGAAAAGTGACAGAGAGCGTGGACAAAAATACAAATGTAAAAACAGCGCGTTTTGACAGGCGGTAGACAAAAATAATCTGAGTCAACGCGTCACAATTACATAGCTGCAGAATTGTCAATGCACTATCAGTAACAAAATGGTTATTAATAAGTTTGGTGATTAGTTTTGTGTATCTCTCAGTACAGGTGATTTGTGCTGCATACGTTGCTAATATTGCTATTGTGTCGCGTTGTTGTAGAGTTGTCAAAGCACTATTAGTAACAAGATGGCTAGTAATATGTTTGGTGATTAGTTTTCCTTACATACCTTACTCGTGTTCGGAATAAAGTTAAAACGAGCACTCTACTCGCTAAAACATGGCGGGAAATAACTATGCTGTGTGTTTTCTGGTGCGTGTCCTGATGACGGCACTAAATTGCCAAGTAGTTATTTCTTCTTCTTCTTCTTCTTCTTCTTCTTCTTCTTCTTCTTCTTCTTCTTCTTCTTCTTCTTCGTTCGCCCTGAAAAGGACGGTGGTTGCGTTGTGTCTGTTTACGCCTAAGCTGTGATATCTGCACCTTTCGGTCGACACATCCGACTTCAGCACGGCATTTTTTAGGACCGGGTTTGCCTTCCCATTGCGATCCGCACTCGCTCAGCCAGACTGCACTGCTGCAGACTGTTTCCAGGACCACCACGTGGAGGTGGAGTGCGGTCTTGACCAGCTCTGGTTCGCTGGTCCTGATGCAAGCAGTACAGCTATGGGTCGCTGACTGCGTTCACTATTGCTGCGTCTTGGGGTCCCACGTAGTTATTTCATTCATGTCTGCTTCCTCCTGCCCCGTACCACGTGATCTAGGTCGTTCCTTCTCTTCTGCTTCCTCCTGCCCCGTACCACGTGATCTAGGTCGTTCCTTCTCTTCTGCTTCCTCCTTATTATCTCAGTCTTCAGTTATCTCTTTCATGTGTTTATTCAGTTTCCTTCTTCCTGTTTTATCCTGGGGGTTCCAGAATAATGACTGCCTTGTAAGGCTATCACTCGCCTGTTAGATAATGACTACCTTGTGCAACTATCACTCGCCTGGTAGATAATGACTACCTTGTAAGACTATCACTCGCCTGGTAGATAATGACTACCTTGTGCAACTATCACTCGCCTGCTAGATAATGACTGCCTTGTAAGACTATCACTCGCCTGCTAGATAATGACTACCTTGTGCAACTATCACTCGCCTGCTAGATAATGACTGCCTTGTAAGACTATCACTCGCCTGTTAGATAATGACTACCTTGTAAGACTATCGCTCGCCTGCTAGATAATGACTGCCTTGTAAGACTATCGCTCGCCTGCTAGATAATGACTACCTTGTAAGACTATCACTCGCCTGCTAGATAATGACTACCTTGTAAGGCTATCACTCGCCTGCTAGATAATGACTACCTTGTAAGACTATCACTCGCCTGCTAGATAATGACTACCTTGTAAGACTATCGCTCGCCTGCTAGATAATGACTACCTTGTAAGACTATCACTCGCCTGTTAGATAATGACTGCCTTGTAAGACTATCACTCGCCTGTTAGATAATGACTGCCTTGTGCAACTATCGCTCGCCTGCTAGATAATGACTGCCTTGTAAGACTATCACTCGCCTGGTAGATAATGACTGCCTTGTAAGACTATCACTCGCCTGTTAGATAATGACTGCCTTGTAAGACTATCACTCGCCTGTTAGATAATGACTACCTTGTAAGACTATCACTCGCCTGGTAGATAATGACTACCTTGTAAGACTGTCACTCGCCTGCTAGATAATGACTACCTTGTGCAACTATCACTCGCCTGCTAGATAATGACTGCCTTGTAAGACTATCACTCGCCTGTTAGATAATGACTACCTTGTAAGACTATCGCTCGCCTGCTAGATAATGACTGCCTTGTAAGACTATCGCTCGCCTGCTAGATAATGACTACCTTGTAAGACTATCACTCGCCTGCTAGATAATGACTACCTTGTAAGGCTATCACTCACCTGCTAGATAATGACTACCTTGTAAGACTATCACTCGCCTGCTAGATAATGACTACCTTGTAAGACTATCGCTCGCCTGCTAGATAATGACTACCTTGTAAGACTATCACTCGCCTGTTAGATAATGACTGCCTTGTAAGACTATCACTCGCCTGTTAGATAATGACTGCCTTGTGCAACTATCGCTCGCCTGCTAGATAATGACTGCCTTGTAAGACTATCACTCGCCTGGTAGATAATGACTGCCTTGTAAGACTATCACTCGCCTGTTAGATAATGACTGCCTTGTAAGACTATCACTCGCCTGTTAGATAATGACTACCTTGTAAGACTATCACTCGCCTGGTAGATAATGACTACCTTGTAAGACTATCACTCGCCTGCTAGATAATGACTACCTTGTAAGACTATCACTCGCCTGCTAGATAATGACTGCCTTGTAAGACTATCACTCGCCTGGTAGATAATGACTACCTTGTAAGACTATCACTCGCCTGCTAGATAATGACTGCCTTGTAAGACTATCACTCGCCTGCTAGATAATGACTACCTTGTAAGACTATCACTCGCCTGTTAGATAATGACTACCTTGTGCAGCTATCGCTCGCCTGCTAGATAATGACTGCCTTGTAAGACTATCACTCGCCTGCTAGATAATGACTACCTTGTGCAACTATCACTCGCCTGGTAGATAATGACTACCTTGTAAGACTATCACTCGCCTGCTAGATAATGACTACCTTGTGCAACTATCACTCGCCTGCTAGATAATGACTGCCTTGTAAGACTATCACTCGCCTGCTAGATAATGACTACCTTGTGCAACTATCACTCGCCTGCTAGATAATGACTGCCTTGTAAGACTATCACTCGCCTGTTAGATAATGACTACCTTGTAAGACTATCGCTTGCCTGCTAGATAATGACTGCCTTGTAAGACTATCGCTCGCCTGCTAGATAATGACTACCTTGTAAGACTATCACTCGCCTGCTAGATAATGACTACCTTGTAAGGCTATCACTCGCCTGCTAGATAATGACTACCTTGTAAGACTATCACTCGCCTGCTAGATAATGACTACCTTGTAAGACTATCGCTCGCCTGCTAGATAATGACTACATTGTAAGACTATCACTCGCCTGTTAGATAATGACTGCCTTGTAAGACTATCACTCGCCTGTTAGATAATGACTGCCTTGTGCAACTATCGCTCGCCTGCTAGATAATGACTGCCTTGTAAGACTATCACTCGCCTGGTAGATAATGACTGCCTTGTTAGACTATCACTCGCCTGTTAGATAATGACTGCCTTGTAAGACTATCACTCGCCTGTTAGATAATGACTACCTTGTAAGACTATCACTCGCCTGGTAGATAATGACTACCTTGTAAGACTATCACTCGCCTGCTAGATAATGACTACCTTGTAAGACTATCACTCGCCTGTTAGATAATGACTGCCTTGTAAGACTATCACTCGCCTGGTAGATAATGACTACCTTGTAAGACTATCACTCGCCTGCTAGATAATGACTGCCTTGTAAGACTATCACTCGCCTGCTAGATAATGACTACCTTGTAAGACTATCACTCGCCTGTTAGATAATGACTACCTTGTGCAACTATCACTCGCCTGTTAGATAATGACTACCTTGTGCAACTATCACTCGCCTGGTAGATAATGACTGCCTTGTAAGACTATCACTCGCCTGGTAGATAATGACTACCTTGTAAGACTATCACTCGCCTGCTAGATAATGACTACCTTGTAAGACTATCACTCGACTGCTAGATAATGACACTGCAATGGATGAATCAACAAGGCTGAGATTGTTGGAGTTTGGCATCGAACATGGGACTAGAAGAAATGGACGTAGGAGAGGATGCGACCGTCGTTTGTACAACCAGCGTGCTACAGGTACAATTGGTATTCATACTCTTCAACATTTGCTGAAGGAGACTGAGCACCTACGGGTTTGCCCTGAGTGTAGTGACGTCGGTTCTGATTAACATTAACATCTATTACATGGTTTCCTCTATGTATGCCCTATCAATAACCAGCATCTTCTTCTCATCTCTGGTTCCACTGTCACTTGTCTAGTTCTTGTCAATACATCTACATTACTGATCTTGTAATGCCACTCAAAATGATAATGATGCAGAAAAAATAGATGAAAATCGCACGACAACATCAACCAAGAAAGAAAGAAGAAAGAAAGAAAGAAACTTTCACAACCACAGCTTGCTAACTTGACTTGTCAGTTTGACAACAGAAATAAGAACTTTTATAGCGTAGAAAAAAAATTTTAAAGAAAAAAAAAAGTTGTCATGAGCGAACCATCAGATTGCATTTTATAATTATAACCTTACACGCGCAATATTTGTGCATTGTTGCTAAATATTGACATAATTTAAAATTCAGACATCTCAGTGGCTTCCTGACTGGCTCGACTACAACGTTCATTAATGTTTAAATCTCTGATCCTGAATTGTGAATGCGTTGTCTTGGTGACATCCCTTTTCTCTTTACCAAAATGCTGGAATGATTAAGTCAAGTCACGGAACAATTTTAGAATTTAACCGTTGCACGTAAACTTTAAAAAAAAAAAAAAAAACAACGCTTCCATTAAAGATGACATTTGGATTTCATACTGGAAACAATTTAATATTTAGCTTAAACCTGACTTCGCAAATAATCTCACGAGGGAATGAGGAGAAATCGTTTGTGTGTAAATGTTTATGCCCCTGGTAAAACCTGTTGATAAGGGTCAAATCTTTCGAATCTGAACAGTAATTATTTCTGTGACAGTGTGGGGGTGCCAATGGGTTGGTGTTTGATGGATGGCACTGTAGGATTCTGTCTTCTTTGCTCTACTGCTGTTTTCATGAGTTAGGCCTGTCCGTGGGACAAGTTACCGCTGGAGATATTAACTTGGAATGGCTAGGTAGTAAGCTCGTGATCTAGTGGTGTATTCACTTGGCCACAGGTTCTGGGATAAAGGCTACTGGGTAATGGTTGTTGTAATGAGACAGTCTTGTTCTATATCTATGGACGTCACACTTCTTATTAGTAATCATGACACGTATACTGGTTCAGCAAATAGCACTGATCCAAAACTCTGGTTTCATATAAAAATCGAAACGTTTATTTTCAACTTGATGAAATTTATGAAACAGTTCAATTACCAGGGTTGGCTGGTACAAATATGTAGACATTCATGCGTCATAAAGTCAGCATGCACATTGTCCGATATAGGTGACCCGCACACAGTTCTAGAGTTACCAGTGTATAAAATCATAAGCTCATGAACGATTTCCACTGTATGATGTACTGGTAGGAGTTCTGGCGTCTCCTGGTTATAACATTAGTTTACTGCACTAGACAAAAAAAAAAAAAAACTCTCGTGTTCTAGATTTCTGCTCTATTCTTAATTCGAAAGTTCTACTTGTAAACTTCTCACGGACTCGTAGAATATGGGACTTTTATTTCACGATACTTAAACTTCACTAAAATTCACTTGGTCAAACTGTTATGGCCGGCAGTCTTCACCCGCTGCTTTACGAAACCTCGTCCTGTTGGTCTTAGATGTTCTACCTTCACTGATGTTTCTCCAACTGCCCACGCACAAACTAACTTCCTATCTCCTTTTGCCCTGTAACTGCCTCTATATTATGATTGGCTTGACCACCTCACCTATGCCCAATCACTTATTTTGTATTAAGCCCCGATGAGTTCGCGGGCACATTCATGCAGTTCTATTTATAACTCGACCTAGCAGTTTACTCGAGTATTCGCGAACATTCACGAACATTCCCGCTGTTTACTCTTCCTAACCCTAAAATTGTTTCTACTTTAAACTTACTTAAGCTCTCATCGTCTATCTACCTTGACGACTGCTATATCTTATCTTAATCTCCCTGCTACATTACCATCATCAAGTGCCGCGATGTTAGACCCAGGCCCTCGTGTTTCTCCAGTTCCAGCAACCTCATTAAGATGTACACGCCACATTCAAAACATTATTTCCTTCTCTACACTCTTCTCTACACTATTCTCTCTATTCTTCGTCATTATCATTTTTCTATTTGTTTCTTTTGGAGCACCACTGTAGCTAGTCACCTTGTAGGTAGCCTGTAGCTAGTCACCTTGTAGGTAGCCTGTAGCTAGTCACCTTGTAGGTAGCCTGTAGCTAGTCACCTTGTAGGTAGCCTGTAGCTAGTCACCTTGTAGGTAGCCTGTAGCTAATCACCTTGTAGGTAGCCTGTAGCTAGTCACCTTGTAGGTAGCCTGTAGCTAGTCACCTTGTAGGTAGCCTGTAGCTAGTCACCTTGTAGGTAGCCTGTAGCTAGTCACCTTGTAGGTAGCCTGTAGGTAGTCACCTTGCAGGTAGCCTGTAGCTAGTCACTTTGCAGGTAGCCTGCACAAATTATTCACATTTTGTTGCATCGGTGGTTTCTGTAGTAATTAGTTGAACATGATGGGGTTGACAGCCTCTTGCGTCATCTCGTATTAGTGGCCTTGTGCTACACAGCCGGAGAGAATATTAGAATTGTTCTTTATGTCTCATCACAGACCCCCAGAAACTATACGTTATTGTAAGTGATAGACCCCCGGGATCTGCAAGTTACTGTAAGTGATAGACCCACGAGAAACTAGACGTTACTGTAAGTGATAGACCCACAAGAACTACACGTTACTGTAAGTGATAGACCCACGGGGAACTAGACGTTACTGTACGTGATAGAAGCCAGGGAACTAGACGTTACTCTAAATGACAGAATCCCGGGAACTACACGTTACTGTAAGTGATAGAAGCCCGGGAACTGCATGTTACTGTAAGTGATAGACCCACGGGGAACTAGACGTTACTGTACGAGATAGAAGCCAGGGAACTAGACGTTACTCTAAATGATAGAAGCCCGGGAACTACACGTTACTGTAAGTGATAGAAGCCCGGGAACTGCATGTTACTGTAAGTGATAGAAGCCTGGGAACTACATGTTACTGTAAGTGATAAAAGCCTGGGAACTACATGTTACTGTAAATGATTGAAGCCTGGGAACTACACGTTACTGTAAGTGATAGAAGCCAGGGAACTACATGTTATTGTAAGTGATAGTAGCCAGGGAACTACACGTTACTGTAATGGATAGAAGCCTGGGAACTACATGTTACTGTAAGTGATAGAAGCCTGGGAACTACATGTTACTGTAAGTGATAGAAGCCCAGGAACAACGTGTTACTGTAATTGATAGAAGCCTGGGAACTAAACGTTACTGTAAGTGATAGAAGCCAGGGAACTACATGTTATTGTAAGTGATAGAAGCCAGGGAACTACACGTTACTGTAAGTGATAGAAGCCCGGGAACTACACGTTACTGTAAGTGATAGAAGCCCGGGAACAACGTGTTACTGTAATTGATAGAAGCCTGGGAACTAAACGTTACTGTAAGTGATAGAAGCCTGGGAACTAAACGTTACTGTAAGTGATAGAAGCCTGGAAACTAAACGTTACTGTAAGTGATAGAAGCCAGGGAACTACATGTTATTGTAAGTGATAGAAGCCAGGGAACTACATGTTACTGTAAGTGATAGAAGCTCGAGAACTACACGTTACTGTAAGTGATAGAAGGCCGGGAACAACGTGTTACTGTAAGTGATAGAAGCCCGGGAACTACACGTTACTGTAAGTGATAGAAGCCCGGGAACTACACGTTACTGTAAGTGATAGAAGCTCGAGAACTACACGTTACTGTAAGTGGCAGAAGTCTGGGAACTGCATGTTACTGTAAGTGATGGAAGCCCGGTGTTACGGACTTTTGAAGCTATATTGTTATAACTTTAATGGATTTCTTTTGGTTTATACTTTATATTAAACTGTACCGTAACATTGGGTTCATTTTTCATTTTCTTTTGTATTGGTTCGCTGGATCATTAATAGCACTTCATTTTTGTGTTAAATTGTTGTGATGTTGGAGTTTTATCTTGGCGTTCGTATTGATATAGTGAAGTGTCAGAGTTGACCAACAGGTTGAATAGAAATGATTGACTGTTGAACTAAGACAACGGTAGAACTTCTTGAAGATAACTTCATAAAATACGTTATCGAACAAAGTCTTTTGATGACGACTCCATAATTTATTGATCCGAACAACATCACATTATGAATCATACACGTACTAAGTGGTTCCCATTAAAGACAACAATGAACATCACAGCTGCCAGAATTATCGTGTACTTGACCTATCGCAGTCCTCATAACCGTCCAAGTTATTATCATTTTTCTACGTTCAGGAATATCATTTGAATATTGGCCTTTTAACAATGTTTATGCAAAGTCACGCCATATCTAGGCTAATTCTTTCTGTTCTCAGTAGTATTAAAACATAATGTTCATTTCAGAACTCTGTCTGAATATACTAATTTAGATTTGGCCGTACACGCCATAATAATATCATTATCACTCTCATTAGAGTTACACATTTTACCGCATCATATCTAAAATCACGTTTGTATATTTTTACATTTTATTATTCACACCTTGACATTGCTTTGAACTCATAGGTCCTTATTCACATATTATTATATCAACTTTTGAACCCGAACACACGACGGTTGTTACAGAGAAGGAAATGTCGAAATTGTCCTCTTTTCACACAACATGCCTAAGAAAAATTCACCGAATCTTTTGGCCGAATACCATCACCAACCAAGATCTGCTTACTCGGAGCAAGCAAGAGGACATGCCCACCATCATAGCTGGCAGACGCTGGAGCTGGGTTGGCCATGTCCTCAGAAGAGACCCCGATGCCATCACAAGAACAGCTATGCTTTGGACCCCTGAAGGAAAACGAAAGACAGGTCGACCAAAAACAACCTGGCGGAGGACTGTGGAGGCTGAGATGCAAAGAATGGACCGGAGTTTGGGGCACTGTACGAAGAATGGCCGCCGACCGAGCAAAGTGGAATCAATTTGTTGTTGCCCTACAAGACGCCACTAGGCGTGATGGCCACTGACTGCTTTGACGGTCGGCGGCTAAGGATCAAAGAAGAAGACACGACGGTTTGTACATATGAGTAAGTGTCCATGACATATAAGTTATACACTGCTAAAAGGCTGTAAGGCCATACGTCACCCATAAGGCACGAATGCCACACCAAAACTGATTTCGTTAATAGGCTTAACGCGTCAGTAAGCTCTTCACGCGTAACGTTTGAAAGCTAACTAGTTGAAGTGCTGCATGGTGCACTCAACCAAATCAAAGTAAAACCAGGATGAGAACAAACCATGCAGTAATCCTCAACATCTGCGAACTACATGTTACTGTAAGTTTCAGAAGAAATAGTAACAAAAATGAAGATATGCAAACAGACAATCAGGAAAGTAGACACACAGATGAAACACATCAAGGAAATTCCAGAATGAATGAAAGACTAACAGATAGACAGATAGCTTGACAAGCAGATAGAAATAGGGGAACTGAAAAAAGACAGGCAGGTGGACAAACAGACAGAAATGAAGAGCAGCAGATAATCATTAAAACAGACGGACATAAAGGGAGAAAAAGAACACAACAGGTCAATCACATATCTGTCTTACAGTTTGATTGCATGTTCATCCAAGAGCCAGTGTGCTCTGTGTCACCTCTACACTCTGTTAGGGGGTAGAAAAGGTTCCGATTAAGAAAGAAAGAAAAAAAGAGAAAGAAAGAAAGAGCAACAGACACACAGACAGACAAAGAAACAGACAGACAGGCTGACAGACAAGCAGACTGAAGGAATATTGCAACCATAAGTGCACGGAAAGCAAAAGCTTAATTAACATAAACATTTGTGTATTCTGCTAATTTTACTAAACCACAACATTCAACGCAAAAAAATAACCCAGAAAAAAAAGGAAACTAACCATCTCAGACGGAAATCCATTTTCATACACCATTGTTGACGATCTAATAAATACAAACATTCTCAATAAACGGTCAATGCTGATCGATTTTCTCAGAGACATGCACGGAAGCAGAGGGAGAAGGGACGAAAAGGGTTAAACTGTGGCATTAAGTTTGAATTGAAGCAAAACAATGTTTTCTTGAGAGTACATGCTACAGGCACCACGGGCGGAGAGTCTGCCGGGGCGTCTTACAATCGTGTCTCGCCATCCGTATACGGTCCTGTAATCCTGGAATACAAAAATGAATACAATGTTGGATCTCTGAGCTGGCAGAAGTTCAGAAATGTTGATCCAAGTGTTTTCCCGAGATCTGAAAGTGGCTTCTGTATAAAACATTCGGTCTTCCAATCTGTGAGATGTTGGTAAAAGTGCATTAGCAATCTTCACAGACATGTTTTCTGGAGACACGGAACAGCTCGTGTTTTGTGTTTGACAACAAATCGATTCGGATAAAAGCAAGGGGAGAGAGAGAGAGAGAGAGAGAGAGAGAGAGAGAGAGAGAGAGAGAGAGAGAGAGAGAGAGAGAGAGAGAGAGAGAGAGAGAGAGAGAGAGAGAGAGGAGAGAGAGAGAGAGAGAGAGAGAGAGAGAGAGAGAGAGAGAGAGAGAGAGAGAGAGAGAGAGAGAGAGAGAGAGAGAGAGAGAGAGAAAAAAGAAAACAGGTCTGTCTAACATTCTGTCCTTCCTTTCTCTCATCTTTTAGACTGAATTGATTTATTTCTACATGCAATCAGAACTCGAAAAAGTATTCGAATCAGTTCTCGATCAGTAGTATATCAGTAATCGAAAAGTCTACAATTGTATGAATAGGCACTGAGGTTGCTTTTTTAGATCATGTGGAAGATAGTTCCAAAGACGAGCAGCACAATACGCTTAGCTTTTCTTGAATAATTCAGAAGATAGAAAGAGAGTGTGGAGTGAGAGAGAGGGAGAGGGAGAGAAGTAAACTACCCTAAAGAAAGAGGACAGAGATAGACGAAAACAGGGGGGGGGGGAGTATTATGTTGCTATAATTTAAAAACTGTAATATCAATCACAGACAAGTAGTCCAGATAACAATCACAGACAAGATGCCCAAATAACAATCACAGACAAGTAGTCCAGATAACAATCACAGACAAGTAGTCAAGATAACAATCGCAGACAAGTAGTCCAGATAACAATCGCAGACAAGTAGTCCAGATAACAATCACAGACAAGTAGTCCAGATAACAATCGCAGTCAAGTAGTCCAGATAACAATCGCAGACAAGTAGTCCAGATAACAATCGCAGACAAGTAGTCCAGATAACAATCGCAGACAAGTAGTCCAGATAACAATCGCAGACAAGTAGTCCAGATAACAATCACAGACAAGTAGTCCAGATAACAATCACAGACAAGTAGTCCAGATAACAATCACAGACAAGTAGTCCAGATAACAATCACAGACAAGTAGTCCAGATAACAATCACAGACAAGTAGTCCAGATAACAATCGCAGACAAGTAGTCCAGATAACAATCACAGACAAGTGGTCCAGATAACAATCGCAGACAAGTAGTCCAGATAACAATCGCAGACAAGTAGTCCAGATAACAATCGCAGACAAGTAGTCCAGATAACAATCGCAGACAAGTAGTCCAGATAACAATCGCAGACAAGTAGTCCAGATAACAATCGCAGACAAGTAGTCCAGATAACAATCGCAGACAAGTAGTCCAGATAACAATCACAGACAAGTAGTCCAGATAACAATCACAGACAAGTAGTCCAGATAACAATCACAGACAAGTAGTCCAGATAACAATCACAGACAAGTAGTCCAGATAACAATCACAGACAAGTAGTCCAGATAACAATCACAGACAAGTAGTCCAGATAACAATCGCAGTAGTCCAGATAACAATCGCAGACAAGTAGTCCAGATAACAATCGCAGACAAGTAGTCCAGATAACAATCGCAGACAAGTAGTCCAGATAACAATCGCAGACAAGTAGTCCAGATAACAATCGCAGACAAGTAGTCCAGATAACAATCGCAGACAAGTAGTCCAGATAACAATCGCAGACAAGTAGTCCAGATAACAATCACAGACAAGTAGTCCAGATAACAATCACAGACAAGTAGTCCAGATAACAATCACAGACAAGTAGTCCAGATAACAATCACAGACAAGTAGTCCAGATAACAATCGCAGACAAGTAGTCCAGATAACAATCGCAGACAAGTAGTCCAGATAACAATCACAGACAAGTAGTCCAGATAACAATCACAGACAAGTAGTCCAGATAACAATCACAGACAAGTAGTCCAGATAACAATCGCAGACAAGTAGTCCAGATAACAATCACAGACTAGTAGTCCAGATAGCAATCACAGACAAGTAGTCCAGATAACAATCACAGACAAGTAGTCCAGATAACAATCACACACAAGTAGTCCAGATAACAATCACAGACAAGTAGTCCAGATAACAATCACAGACAAGTAGTCCAGATAACAATCACAGACAAGTAGTCCAGATAACAATCACAGACAAGATGTCCAGGTAACAATCACAGACAAGTAGTCCAGATAACAATCAAAGACAAGATGTCCAGATAACAATCACAGAGAAGTAGTCCAGATAAAAATCACAGACAAGTAATCCAGATAACAATCTCAGACAAGTAGTCCAGATAACAATCACAGACAAGATGTCCAGGTAACAATCACAGACAAGTAGTCCAGATAACAATCAAAGACAAGATGTCCAGATAACAATCACAGAGAAGTAGTCCAGATAAAAATCACAGACAAGTAATCCAGATAACAATCACAGACAAGATGTCCAGATAACAATCTCAGACAAGTAGTCCAGATAACAATCGCAGACAAGATTGTGACAAATGTCTGTCCCTGTCCTTTTGTGTGATCTCTGACACCTCCAGCCCTACGGCAGTGTGACAGACGAACTCAGCTGACCATGAAGTGTTGGATGATATGGTACGACCCTTCGTAACGACCCCTTCGGATAACATCAGTGCCCCCGAATATTGTGGTAACTTTTCGTCAAACGGGATTTTTTTCCACCTGGACTCATTAGCTATGCACAACAGAAACGTGGACTCATTAGCATGCAACCTTTCCACGCAGATTAATATGTGGACAGTTTATCTACCGTTCATTCTGGTCATCGCATTGATTTAAGGAGAGGTTAAATCACGCCCACGGATATCTCTTGAGCAATCATATGCAGTTATTTTCATTAACTTGGTCAGAACGCCGGCCCAGTGGGGGCGTTGTCAGAATCAAACGAAAGTAGCGGCACACGATCAAACAGGCACTGAGGGATCTCAGGAAAGACTAGTGGCAGGCTATCAAAGGCAATAGTGGTCCCTGAAACGAACGACGCAAGTTTCTTGCCGGAATTTCGCATCTCTGTGTTAACCACAGAACCGATCGCAGTGGACGCGAACGGAAAAGCCGAAGCGGACGCAGCGAACGGAGATACGGAAACCAGGGGCGGCATCTCTCCTTAATCTGGCGGTCAGAACCCCGAAAGTCTCCTGAGATCTAAAAAGGTGTCAAATTCTAACATGTCCCCTCAATCTTGCATTCCAGTTAGATATATACAGACCACGAAGAAAGCCATTTTATCATTCGTTCGCCAGAGATTTAAGATTCACTAGCTATAGTAGAATTCTGCTAGATTTCCATCTGAATTGGTGGCTACATTGGAATGATTTCTTTTTCAGTGCACGGTATAATGTATTTGTTAAAGTGATCAGTGGTCTAGTGCTTTCATTTTATTTCACTGGATTTTGTGTTTATTTAAATCTATTAAATTAAACTCATCTCAAAAGTTCCAGTGGTAGAGTTAAGGATATATCTATTATATTATTTCCAATAATAATAGATGCTTAAATGCTAAAGTAACTTTTAAAGTCGCGAAGGAATTTATAATTAATAAATTTAGTTAAGTCATATATATAGATGTGTGGTTTAACCATAGAACTCGCGCAGTGCTTTATTAAATACATAGTTAAATACGCGAGTGTATATAATAGTCTTAACGGTAAATTTATCGCGCGTTAGAATATTATTTGATTTTTGCGGTATTATTATGTTGTCATGGTTTTTCTATCTTTTTCTATAGAATGATCACATAACCTTTGCGATCCCAGCAAGAAATCATACAGAGTCTTCCAGACTCGGTTCTTAAACTTCCAGATATATTGATGAAACATTTTAAATATAATCTTGTGGCGGTCCGATGCGGCCTAGCTATCATAATTACATGAAAGAAAGCACACCCAAGAACATTTAATTAAATCATCAAATTAAATTACAATCTGTAAGATAAACTGGAATAAGAACAGTTGCCAGTAGCGATATTTTATTTACTGCCCTGCTGTGAGAGAGTACCTATTTACCTGAACTGTGACTGGGCCTAGTTTTCCACACTGGATTTGAAACTTACCGGTCAGTTGCTATCATCACGCATTGAAGGAATTTTATCACCAGCGGCGAAATTAAAGAGACCACTCCATTCTCACCCCTGTATCGAACTGTGACAGTGCCATCCCATAGACTCCTTTTTATATAATAAAACACAAGAACTCTTAGGCTTCACGTCCGGCGATAAGTGGGAATATTTGCTATCAGCCAACCTTGCTAAATCTGGGGCTGGACATCGAAGTACCAGACATTTTCATATGTCGAGAGTGTAATTGCGGTTTATATAATTCTATGGAGTGCCTGATTCTGCAATCGGTAAGTGTGTGTGAGCATATGAGTGTGGGCCCTCACGAGCGTGCATGAATGACAGGAGATTAAATTTTTTTGCAAACTATTTGTTAACTTGCCTACCGGGTAATACATTTTCTGTATACCCTGCATTGATCCTTTAAGTGGGATATTTTGTTAACTCTGTTTACTCCCCCCCCCCTTTCATTTGCTTAGTAAAGGGAACAACCATTGGGAATAACAGGATTTTTCCTACCACCCATACCTAATATTGTAACACCTCTTTTAGAGTAATTAAATTCACTGTTGGGTTAAATTACCTATGTTCCTGATAACTATCTATCTTTGGACTGGGTTTATCTTTGTCTAATACAAGCGGGAAGGGCTTAGTCGATACCAATCTTCTTCCCCCCCCCCCCCCCCCCCCCCCACCTTGTTATTTGTATTTTCTGCACTTATGATATTTTTCCTGTAACACATGATACTTGTTGTGATTGATTTTAATGTTAATAAACAGCATAAACTTATTTAGTACTGTGTTGGAATACCAAAGCCCAAATTTCCCATATCTGTTAATATAGTTTGTATTCACGTGCGTCTGTGTGTTTGAAGCACCAAATCGGTGTGAGCGCAGGTGTGTGTCTGGAAACTGGCAAATAATTGTTTGACCAGGAGAGTTTGAGGAGAAGATTGAGAGGAACGATTGTTGTAAATAAGTCTGTCCTTACTCTCCCCAGCACTCTGTGAAGCAACTATTTACTTTCTAACCCTTATTATCACTGAGCCTCACCATCATTCTCCACTCTAAACGGGACCACTATTTCTAAGACTCTTTCTCTCAAAATAAATATACGACAGGCAGTATCATTTCTTCTTCTTTATTTTTCTCTCCGATCGCTTTTATATGGCATTTCATTTGTCCCCTTCATACATTTTACTCTTTATGCTGGACATAGCATGGGGAAAGTCTCAAACACGCCACTCTGCTATGGCAGTATTTGCTACGGGAGTAATTCTTATCTTATTGTGTCGCATTCACGCTTAACGAAGATGTGTTAAGTTACGCCAGGTTATTAGACGGTCAGCGACAATATTTTATTGCATAATCTGTCTGACAATCTTTTCAAGCGACGATGCTTGTTTATCCAAGCTTGCGTTGGGCAGGAGTGCTGAATAGAACCAGATGTGTTTGTCTGGCAAATCACATGTGATTAGCGACCATCCCTGAGTCATTACGCCACAAAAACACGGTCACAATATTATGATGGAAAGAGATCTGTCTGTAAGTTTGTACACAAGGGCATCGGACAGCATGTTACCATATATGGGAGACGTGAAGTTTGCAAAATTGTTCCATGTCGGAAATATTTTGAAAGTACCACACCCGACCTGTTTGAATATGATTGAATCTTTCTGATTAGATTCATAACAGCTATGCTTGGGAAGATATAATCTGACCATTTCGCAGTTTTATTTCACTGTGAATTTCACGCTCGCCAAGACAACATCAGACCTCGCCAGAGTGAAGACTAGATTTATAATTCCTTTTGTTAACCGGACCTTTTATTAGAGAACCAAATAAGGCTTACAAAGCACAGGAAATCTCTACAGTTTAATAAGAAACACCGGGACGAGGAAACTGAAGAAACACGAAGTCAGAGAGGAATCTATTGTAAAATTAAAGACATCACAGACATCTGGAAGTCCTCTCTGTACAGCACAAGCACAAAATTAGGATTATATCAGAGCTGTGTGCTTTCTGTGCTTCTCTATGGCGCGGAGAGCTGGAGAGTTACAGAGAAGGAAATGTCAAAATTGTCCTCTTTTCACACAACATGCCTAAGAAAAATTCTCCGAATCTTTTGGCCGAATACCATCACCAACGAAGAGCAAGCAAGAGGACATGCACACCATCATAGCTGGCAGACGCTGGAGCTGTGTTGGCCATGTCCTCAGAAGAGACCCCGATGCCATCACAAGAACAGTTATGCTATGGACCCTCTGAAGGAAAACGAAAGAGAGGACGACCAAAACAACTTGGCGGAGGACTGTGGAGGCTGAGATGCAAAGAATGAACCAGAGTTGGGGCACTGTACGAAGGATGGCCGCCGACCGAGCAGAGTGGAATCAATTTGTTGTTGCCCTACAAGACGCTACCAGGCGTAATGGCCACTGACTGCTTTGACGGTCGGCGGCTAAGGATCAAAGAAGAAGAAAGAAGAAGAAGACGCGTGTAAGGAAACATAAATGAATTTATTTTATCCGAGGTATTAAATTTAATTCTCGTTTAGGGTAAATTCTGACATGGAATGTTTCACGGCGCTATTTCGCGGTGACGAAAAATTAGAATGGCTACATTGTTAACGCAACCCTGAGATAACTTGATCGCTCAAGTCATGTGATTGACTGAAGCGGGATTTTTTGGGCGCCAAGATAGGTAGTGATCTCAAGTTAGGTCCGAGAGCGGACGTACTGAGTTTTTCCCTGCCCAGCAGTTTGCTGAGAAGAGTGTGCCATGAAATTCATATTCTGAGTTTTGCCTTCCTGCGGAGTATTTGGAGTGTAGTGTGTAATTCTAGTTTGGGATGTTAACTAGTGTCATGTTTCTACATACCGCAGAGTATTCGTTGTCCAGTTTTGGAGGTTTTTTCATTGTTATAAATTAGGGCCACTATGGTGAGCGGTGATCAGTTCATTGCTAATACTAGGCCGCCATATTGTGTTATATGCGGTTATTAGCCACATCTATTGAGGCAAGTTTGCTCTGGCATGTGTTTATGTGTCTATATATATAATTCATATATTTGTAGCCTTGTGTGGCGATATTGTGTGCATTCGTTCATTAAAGGGAAATTCCTGTTAAAGGTGTTATTTCTTATTGTCAGCATTATATGTGGTGGTCGTACCTTTAGAAGGACGAGCCTTGTTTATCAGTAGTACTGGTGTGTTTCCAAATCCACGGCATATAGTGCTCTTGACAGAATGGTAGAATAGAAAAGGGGGGCACATAACTATGTGTCGGAAAACGCCATACTCAAAAGAGCGTTTCGTTTTTATTTCTATTACCAGTTATTGGTGGTACCAGCAGAAAGTACTATCTCTGGAACCAAGTGAAGGTAGAAGTGGACTGAAGTTATGCGAGACGCCATCATAATAGGGTCTTACAGACAAACGCAGGACCAGCTTGGCCGTTAATCCTTGACGTTCTGGGAACGTGCGGCGCCTGAACTTTGACCAGAGACGAGCGCGAGCAGAGTGAAAAGAACCAACCCATAAGGAGGATTATAATTATCATTGGCAGCTAAGTTAACCCATATGCTGCCACATGAACCTTTTATCAAAAACCATTCAAATGGTGAAAACCTTTTCATAAACATTCAAATTATTTTCCAACTGTTACAACCTAAAGTGATTATTAAATTTTTTTATTTGTAATGTTACAAATTTAACTTCGATTTAATCATTTTAAAGTTACTGCATGTTTGTCTCAGTCAAATTACTACACACACTCTAAACATAGCTATATATTATAATAATAATTCAATTGATTAACTCAGCGGTGGGGGCTTAACGAGCTAGAATAAACCATTGCGTAAATTCTTCATAAAAGATGTCGGAAGATTACAGAATTAACGTGTTCAGCAATAACCAGCATTGTTTTCGCTTATCTGAATATCTTGTGAAGACTCCCATGTGATAGAAGCTTTACTACTCTTCTATCTACATTTCTGCCAAGAGTAATTTTGTGTAAAGATAGACTCCATTGAAACCTATAATAGATACTCTTGAGTTTTGGCCACTTTTGGACCACTACTGCAAAGCAGGGGAGGCAAAACCGTCACAAAGATGTCCAGATAACAATCACAGACAAGTAGTCCAGATAACAATTACAGACAAGTAGTCCAGATAACAATAACAGACATGGAAATTGTTCAAAGAGCGCTTGACGTCCGCTACAACAGATTACAGATTCCTTGTCAATGAACATTGATAGTTGAGAAGTGAAACAATCGCTTTTAGTAGTCTGTAAAATAGGTCATGCCTTCAAATGAAAACCAGTAATACAGGTCAAGGACAGTCATCAGCGCCATCTTTCTTGAGATGCTCTAGAGTATGTAAAAGCTAACTTTGTCCACTTACTTACTTACTTACTAATGTTGTCCTCCCAGCGGACTCTGGGTCGTCCTCGGGGTCTGGATCCTTGGCTCTTTGTTTCCCATGCTTGTCGTGGTATCCGATCTTCTCCCATTCTGCAGACATGGCCAAACCATCTTAATTGGAACTGTTCTACTTGGGTCTGCAGGGGGTAGGATTTAAGGCCTTGACGTATCGTCTGGTTGCGTACCATGTCTCCTCCCGTTACCTCAACCACCTTCCTCAGACACCCCATCCCTGAGGCCTGGATCATTGCCCATGACTCGCATCCGTATGTCAAGACTGGGACACAGGTGGAGCGGTACACAGCCATCTTCGTTTTCCCACCAACCTCTCTCCTGCTGAGGAATCCTCGACCCATGGCCTGAAAAAGTCTCCCAGCTGCTGCTCCCCGAGTGGCCAACTCTTCCCCGATGCCTCCCTTTCGGTCCACAACAGCTCCGAGGTATCTAAAGTGGTCGACCTGCTCCAGGACCTGTTCTCCCAGCTTAATCTGATGTTTTCTCTCCTCTCGTGATATCACCATGGACTTTGTTTTAGAGCTGCTTATGACCATCCCTCTCTTCTCCAGCTCTTCCTTCCAGACTTGCAGGTTGGATTGGAGATGTGCCTCTGATTTAGCAATCAGGGCAACATCATCAGCAAATGCCAGCTCCGAAATATAGACCTGTCTCATCCTCCAGCACCTCACCGAACACCCTCTTGTTCTCTCCTTACATGCCTTGATGACATCGTCCATAAGGAGTATGAAGAGGTAAGGTGATAGGATATCACCTTGTCCCACACCAGTGGTGGTCCTAAACTCTTCCGACTTATGGTTTGCTGTCCTCACACAATTTCTGCAAGACCCGTAGAAGCTCCTCATAGCATGAATCAGAGGCGCCGGAATATTCCCCCCTACCAAACAGTCCCAAAGTTTGCTCCAGGGGACCCTGCCAAACGCCCCCCCCCAGATCCATGAAACAAAGACGCATCTCACTCTTATACTCAAGGGCCCCCTCACCCAGCTGTCTGAGTGTGAAGATTAAGTCTTGAGTACTTCGGTTTGCTCGGAATCCGCACTGGACCTCATCCAATTGTGGCTCAGCTAGGCGTCGGAGTCTCTGCTCTAGGATTCTAGAGTATATTTTACCAGGGACACTGAGAAGGGATATGCCTCTATGGTTTCCACACTGTCGATTGTCACCCTTTTTGAAAATTGGTGTTATGATGGCAATCTCCCAATCCTTTGGTATTGTCTTGTTGTACCACGCTGCCTGTAAAAACCTTAAGAGTAATAGGTCACTGTTGCGTGATAAATTCTCGCAACATCGTTTTATTACAATATCTATTTTATAACGCAAGGGCAACAACTGCTTGAAATTTATAGTCACTTTTCTCGGTAAGCATTTGTCTTCCCGCGTTGGTATTGAATGCAGTTAAGTTTTGAGCTGTGGTCTTTTTGCGCTGGACTGCGCATGACTGGTCTTGTTTTTTGGTCGATCGGTTTCCGCCCACCACTAGTGGAGTGAGCGATTTGAATGGCGAAAGAGATGCCTCGTTGAAGAGGGGATCTCCGCTTTTTTTTGTTCTGTCAGGGATGTGTAGTCCTCTTAATGGATATTTCGTTTATTCGAGATAATACCTCTAGTGTTTCCCACATGTCGGGAGGCGTGATATTTCTGTATTTCTTGAAAGCAAGGTAAATTGACTTTTTTTCATTAACTCTATCGATTTTGGGTCGTGAGCGATTTCGATTCATAGCCTGTCTTCGAAAGTCGTCGTCACGAGATGTTTTCCCAGCTCACATGCCGCTGTATTGTACTGCATCGGTTGATGCATGATCCAAAGGACCATTACTTGCTACTTTGTTAAATGAACTAGGTTTGGAAAACCTTTATTATCTAGAGGATATTTTTGAGGACATTATTTATACTTCGGCAGACGTGTCTGTCTTGCTGAAGTCAGACTATGGAGAGTGAACTGATCTCATACATCTGGTTATCTCCTGGCTGTTATAGAAAAGGATGGAGTTTTTCACCTGACTACATTTACAGCACTATGAAATATAACATGCATCTGACTCATCATTGTAATGCTGTCTACCGTCTATTGCTGTATTGAATGTTGCTGTGATAATGACTGTTTGATGTGCCTACATATTCGCGTAACCATTTTGTCACTGTGGCGTCCACAATAAATAATGAAGAAAAACGTCAACGGCTGTTTCAAGAATCATTGACTTTATACGTCGTGAGTTTACTGACGTCCTATGTGGATTGCCCTGTTATTTTTGTATGAACATTGTTTTGACTGAACACATCTGCACACTACACAAAACCAGACATGCGGATACCATCCATCATCATATGGCATCACGCATCATTTGGTGGCCATAAGCTGGTTTGATTCTGGTACCAGCAAACACGGGGTCCCTTACCCACTTCATTTTCAACAAGAATTCATCAGCATCCTTCAAGAAATTAACATTCTTCAATACAGTCAACATCTTCAAAATTTTCAAAGTACTCGGCGTTGCCCGGTAAAAGTCAAAATTTCAACTTTTTGACGGAAACAAGAATTTGACAGTACCCGGCGTTGTTACATGTTGCCGGATAACTCGGACTGCTGTTATCTTTTACGCAAGTCAAGCAAGTTGCTGCTGTCAAGGTTCCAGTGCTGTCGTTTTTGTGAAGGTCAAGTGCCGGTTGAAACGGGTTGTTTTCTGAAGAAGGCCAAGTACCGATTTCCATCAACTTATTTTTGGATTAGAAGGTCAAGTGCCGAAACAACTCAACACACAGTATTTCAGAAGCTCTTGTACCATCGTGTTAGCAGTGGAAGCAGTTCAGATGTGCCATCATCGTTGGAGCTTCGCTCTTTAGGACGTTGATTGACATCCGTTTTTTCTGCTGTTCTACGATTGGAAGCCTATAAGTTAAGTGGCCTGTTTGTATGTAAACTGTGCCCTTATACTTCTGCTGAGTCTTCTGTGTATCATCTCATTCTATATGTTATATGTTTATATGTTATTCGTATATTTATATGTTTATATTTCAGCGGGTTCTCGGTTGGGTGGTGTCTCCGTTAGATTATGCCACGTCATAGAGGTCGTCTATTGTGAGCGTTTTCTGTAAGGTTTGCAAATTTCCGATACTGGAATTTGCTAAGCGACTTCTGTTGCTATTTATGTTAGCTGTGATGACATGTTTTAATATTGTTTTCGTTATTATTTCGCATTCTTTAGTTTTGTTTTGATTTGTTTGTATTTGTTAGCCTACTCTTGTCTATAATTTAGTTTCATACAACATTTTTGTTTATACACTGTGGTGTCATGTATTTTGTTTAATTATAGCGCAGATATCGTCACATTTTTTGTGATATTTCATTAATTTCTGCTTTATTTTTAGTTGATTTCTGCGAACGTTTTTGTATTGTTGCTGATCTTTGTTATTGTTTACATTGTTATTGTTTACATTGTTTGCATTGTTTACATTTTCAATGTTTACATTCTGCATGTGTTTACATAGTCATTGTTTACAGTTATAGTAATTAGTTAATGGGCTATGCTAATGCACTGTTACTACTACACTGATGATAAATGAATGATGAATAGTGTCGTGCACTATTGAATGAGAAGTGCACTTATGATCAAGAATTGATTGTTGATATTTCATATACAAGTTCTTTGATTGGAGACTTGTTTCCCACAGAGACTGGGATAATATAAGGTGATGTGAATATACAAGTGCTTAATTAAGACTTGTTACACTTAGGTTTGAAATAAATTAGTTAATTATTTCAGGTTTTGGACTCATATGTTAGACAACATGTCTACATTTGAGCACTTTATTGAGCAGGGTAAATTGCTTGGGAAGACTGGTGATAAGTTAGAAGAATTTGCAACTGCTCGATATGATAAAGCAATGGAAGCTGAACAAAAGAAACTGCATATGGAAGCTGAACAAAAGAAACTGCAGATGCAGGTGGATGAAAAAAGATTCCAAATGGAAATGGAAAAACAAAAAAAGGGAATCAGAAGCTGAGGAAAGAAAACTCCAGCTAGAAGCTGAAAGATTTCAAAAAGAGGCTGAGAATAAAAGACTTGAAAAAGAGGCTGAAAATAAAAGACTTGAAAAAGAAGCTGAAAATGAAAGACTTCAAAAAGAGGCTCAGGCTGAGGAAAGAAGATTACAGAGAGAGTCTGATGAGAGGAGAGAGAAAGCAAAAATGGAACATGAAGAAAAGGTCTTAGCTTTAGAGTTGGAAAAATTGAAATTGACGAGCATGAGTAATGGTAATGATTCAAACAAGGGTTCATCTTCTGGTAAGGCTAATAATGATACTTTTAAGATTAAGTTACCAACATTTAGTCCTTCCAGTGATGACATAATGTTCTATCTGGACAGATTTGAACAAGCATGTACAGCTCATAACATAGACAAAGCAAAATATGTTTATCAGTTATCAGGGATACTGACAGGTAAAGCTCTAAGTATATTAAATATGGTGGATGAACCTGACAAGAACAATTATGAGGTTGTCAGGGCCGCTTTGTTAAAGAAATATCAGCTTAACGAAGACGGCTATCGTCTACAATTTAAAAACATGTTACCTGAAAATGGAGTTGAATTCTCCGAGTTTATTGCAAGAATACGCATTACTTTCTCACGATGGGTTGAACTATCTAAGACGGAAAAAACTTATGAAGGACTTATGGACTTAATACTTAGAGACAAAGTCATGTCGTCTGTCAATGAGTCTTTCCTTGCTTTCCTTCATGAACGTAAACCTAAAACAATAAAAGAAATGGAAGATTTCTGTTGCCAATACGTAACTGCGCACCCACACATAACCATGGGTAACTCTAAGGTGAAAGAAGGTTTACCAGTTGCTTCGGCAGCTCCGTATGGCCAAAACTTTGCTCGTAGATTCCAACAAAATTTTGATAGAAAGAGTAGCGGTAATTTCTGTCAAAATCATGGAAATCAATTTCATGGTGATTCTTCTTCGAAGAATTGGAGACAACCTGATAGTACTCGTTACTATCACCCTAATAATTATAAGCATTTCAAAAGAGGATATGGTAATAGAGGTTATTCCTGCCGAAGACCTCAAAACCAAACAAATAGATGTTCGCATCAATGTGAACATGATAGTAATCGTGGAAACTGGAATTCGAACCAGGATAACAATTACAATAGAGACAATAATAACTGCAGAGATAATAATAACTTTGACAACTTCAGAGGTAATAATAGTCGGGGTAGATCTCAACACAAAAAAAAGAGATATCAGCAGGCTAATGCTGTACAACAGGAAACTGAGGGAGCCTGTAATCATGTTGTTGATAGTAAAAACTTTGACGCTGTCACTGGTTCTGCTTTTGACTTTGAGAGAGCAAACAAATGCCCCCAATGCAGTACTTTATTCGAACCGGGTACCATAACTACTTTGAGTTGTGGTCACCCACTTCCCGCTCTTCCTGCTGCTGTTGCGCATGACGGGAGGGGTTCTTTAATTCTACATAAGGGTCTTGTTAATGATACTCCGGTCTCACTACTTTTCGATTCCGGATGCACCACTATTGGTGTTAGACAATCGCTTGTAGATCCATCTTGTGCTACAGGAAGGGTTATTAAATGTGTCACATTTGGCGGCACTCTAGAAAAATATCCTACTGCTGTAATTCGCATTGCCACTCCTTTTTTTACTGGAGATGTGCATGCTTGTCTCTTACCTAATCCTATTGCGGACCTTATTATTGGTCGTATTCACGGAGTTAGGGAGTGTACCCCACAGCAGATTGCTGCTTGGGAAGATAATAACATGCAAGCTACAAATGCAGTAGTTACAAGAGCACAAGCTCTACAAACACCCGAAACTTCACTGAATAGTGATAATGAAGTTGATAGCCAAGATAGTCACTTAGTAATCACTCGTGACTCTTTCATAAAATTGCAAGAAGAAGATCCTTCTTTAAAAAAATTCTTCGTTCTTGCGAAGAAAGGTGATCCGAATCAGGATACAAATAGAAAATCTTGGATTGCAATGAGAAACGGCGTACTTGTACGTATGGTACAAGATTCGACTACGTCGGCACATTCGCAAATTCTTGTTCCCAAGAGCATGAGAGTGCAAATATTACAACATGCTCATGACTCGCAATGTGCTGGACATATGGGTTTTGCCCGTACGAAGTCGAGAGTCCTTGCGGCTTTCTTTTGGCCTTTTGTCAATAAGGACATTCGTATTTACTGCCGATCATGCAAGGTATGTCAGGAGGTCAAATCTAGAGGACCACGACATGCTGCGCCTATCCAGGCTGCTGACATTCCTATTCGGCCGTTTCAGAAAATGGCCATAGATATTATTGGCCCTTTTAAGGTCAAGTCGGCCAGAGGACATCAGTTTATCCTTACATGTGTCGATATGTGCACACGTTGGCCAGAGGCTATTCCTCTTAAGAGCATATCTACTACAGATATCGCAGATGCTCTTTGGTTGATATTTTCTCGCTTGGGGTTCCCCAGAGAAATATTGTCAGACCATGGCACTCAACTCATATCTGACACTATGTCACAGGTAATGTCTACCTTACATATTGAACGATCTCTCAGTAGTATCTACCATCCTATGTCTAATGGGTTAGTTGAGCGTCTGAATAGAACGCTCAAGACTTTGCTTGGTAAGATAACTGAAGATCATCCTCAAGATTGGGACAGGGTTTTACCCGCGGCTCTCTTTGCCTATAGAGAAGTCCCTAATGAACACACAGGATTTTCTCCCTTCGAACTTGTCTTTGGCGCGCGTCCACGCGGCCCTATGTCTTTATTACACGATCTCATCACTGCCGATGATATTAGCGATGAAACTCAATCCTCATATGAGTATGTCATTGCTCTTAGACAAAAGATCATTGAGGCATGTAAGCTAGCAACTGCTTCATCAGAAATTGCTAAAGAGAAGGCAAGACAGTTTGCTAACAAGAATAGATGTCTACGACAACTTTGTCCAGGTGACAAAGCATTCGTCCTACTCCCCAGTAGGGAAAATAGACTTCTTATTGCATGGAAAGGTCCGTATGCAATAGTCTCTCGGATTTCCGATGTTGACTATGTGGTCGATATTGATGGAAAGCATAAAACTTTCCACATAAACATGCTTTCGGAATTTCACGAACGTCCGGACTATTTGCTGCCTATTTTCCAGGCAACGGATGATGCTCCTGCACCTCACGGTCATTATTCATCCCTGTCTGTCATACAGGATGAGGAATCTACCTTCTCAGATGTCAATCTTCCCCTTCCAGTGGTTCCATTACATTCTACGGAATCTTGGAAAAACGTTTCTGTTTCTCCTAATCTTTCTGGTGACGAACATCGACAAGTCTCGTCGATGTTACAAACATTTCAGGATGTTCTCACTGACATTCCTGGACACACAGATGTCATAGAACATGACATAATTCTTACCGACAATAATCCAATTAGGGTTAGGCCTTATCCTATTCCTATACACTTTCAGTCGCAAGTGGAAAAGGAATTGGATGAAATGATTCAATTAAATATAATTGAACCATCGACTTCACCATATTCTTCTTCCATGGTTATTGTCCGGAAGAAGGATAAGAACATACGAATTTGTGTTGATTATCGCAAATTGAATCAGGTCACAAAGTTCGATGCTGAACCGATGCCTTTGTTAGAAGATCTACTGATTAGACTTTCTAATTCTAGATTCTTCACTAAACTTGACTTGTCTAAAGGTTATTGGCAAGTGCCTTTAGCAGAGCATGCCAAACCTCTTACTGCTTTTTCTACACCTAGGGGTCTATTTCAATGGAATGTTATGCCTTTTGGTCTCATGAACGCCCCTGCCACTTTCGTTCGCATGATGCGTCGAATTCTGTCACATCGTTCGGATGTCATCGCATACTTAGATGACATCTGTCTCTTCAGTGATACCTGGGAAGATCACTATTTAGGGTTATATGACTTACTGTCCACTCTACGTGAGAATAATTTGACAGCGAAACCTTCTAAAGCTTTTGTTGGTTTTGGTGAAATCTCTTTCCTGGGTCATCGTGTTGGTCATGGTCTCTTGAAGACAGAAGACCACAATACTTCCAAAATACTGAACATCTCTGTTCCTAAAACGAAGAAACAAGTTAGGAGTCTCTTAGGTTTAATTCAATTTTATGGGAGATTTATTCCAAATTTATCTTCGATCATGGCACCTCTCTCAACATTGTTGAAGAAAGGTTCGCCTAATCTGGTCCGTTGGTCTGAAGAATGCCAATCTTCACTAGACCAAATCAAGAATATATTTTCTTCTCCCATCTTAAGATTACCTACTCTTGATAGGACTTTTGTTCTTCGGAGTGATGCTTCATCCACTGGGATTGGAGCAGCACTGATGCAAGAATATGCAAATAATCTGCATCCTGTTATGTACATTTCTAGAAAACTAAATGCGGCAGAGAGGAACTACTCGGTTTTAGACCGTGAGTTGTTAGCGATGGTTTGGTCAATTCTAAAGCTACAAAGATTCCTCCTGGGCGCACATTTCATTCTAGAGACTGATCAGAAAGCTCTTACAGCTATTCAGACTAAGAATTTGAAGAGTTCGAGATCCACTCGATATGCTATAGCTCTTCAACCTTTTCACTTCACGGTACGAGCTATCCGTGGTGCGGATAATGTGATGGCTGACATTTTGTCTAGATGCCCACATGACTCCAACTAATACTTCTGTCCTATATTTCCATATATTACAGAGTCATAACACACCTATATTTCTACAATAGATTAGCACATCTGTACTTACTTTATATGTACACACTATCGTGCTTTGTTGTCATCTTCTTCTGTTCGTTTTTTAAGATGATAGAGGAGGACTGAGTAGTTAATATAAGGGCCGTTAGTTTACTAAACAGCCACAATTATTAATAATGTATTGTACCTTATGAAGCATATTAGTTATTAATTAGCATTATATTGCTTGTACTTTCTCAGAATGTCATTGTTGAGCTGAGGACTTACCTTACTAGTATCAAGCATGACGAGTTCTAGATTGTGTACTTACCCTCGGAATACCAGAGCATATGTCCTGGATCGTCATGTAGTTTAACTTTACTATGTACTTATGTCATTACATGTCAAAGAATGTACTATTTAAATTTTCCTATCAGATTTGTACATCCATTTTTTAAAGACAATATTAGAGTATGCTGTTTAATGATGATTATGGTAACTTGCATACGTATATTGTGTTTACATGCTAACGTGATGTGTGTTGGTGACACCTCCCCGATGTGAATATTTTTTGAGACATATTTATTTTTCTGTTGAGGTATATCCTCACCAGACACTCTATATTTAGCCTCATGTTAGGCAATTTAATTAATTATCAGCGCATAATTCGTGCGTTTTGAGCCGCTTATCGCATGCTCTTTGATATTTAAAAAAAAAAATATGTTCCACATTTTTTTTTTATCGGGAGGAGGTGGTGATATGTTGCGTGATAAATTCTCGCAACATCGTTTTATTACAATATCTATTTTATAACGCAAGGGCAACAACTGCTTGAAATTTATAGTCACTTTTCTCGGTAAGCATTTGTCTTCCCGCGTTGGTATTGAATGCAGTTAAGTTTTGAGCTGTGGTCTTTTTGCGCTGGACTGCGCATGACTGGTCTTGTTTTTTGGTCGATCGGTTTCCGCCCACCACTAGTGGAGTGAGCGATTTGAATGGCGAAAGAGATGCCTCGTTGAAGAGGGGATCTCCGCTTTTTTTTGTTCTGTCAGGGATGTGTAGTCCTCTTAATGGATATTTCGTTTATTCGAGATAATACCTCTAGTGTTTCCCACATGTCGGGAGGCGTGATATTTCTGTATTTCTTGAAAGCAAGGTAAATTGACTTTTTTCATTAACTCTATCGATTTTGGGTCGTGAGCGATTTCGATTCATAGCCTGTCTTCGAAAGTCGTCGTCACGAGATGTTTTCCCAGCTCACATGCCGCTGTATTGTACTGCATCGGTTGATGCATGATCCAAAGGACCATTACTTGCTACTTTGTTAAATGAACTAGGTTTGGAAAAACTTTATTATCTAGAGGATATTTTTGAGGACATTATTTATACTTCGGCAGACGTGTCTGTCTTGCTGAAGTCAGACTAAGGAGAGTGAACTGATCTCATACATCTGGTTATCTCCTGGCTGTTATAGAAAAGGATGGAGTTTTTCACCTGACTACATTTACAGCACTATGAAATATAACATGCATCTGACTCATCATTGTAATGCTGTCTACCGTCTATTGCTGTATTGAATGTTGCTGTGATAATGACTGTTTGATGTGCCTACATATTCGCGTAACCATTTTGTCACTGTGGCGTCCACAATAAATAATGAAGAAAAACGTCAACGGCTGTTTCAAGAATCATTGACTTTATACGTCGTGAGTTTACTGACGTCCTATGTGGATTGCCCTGTTATTTTTGTATGAACATTGTTTTGACTGAACACATCTGCACATTACACAAAACCAGACATGCGGATACCATCCATCATCATATGGCATCACGCATCAGTCACCTGATGCTCCCATGAACTTAACCATTTCTGGTGTTATACCATCATGCCCTGCTGCTTTGCCCATCTTGATTTTCTCCAGTGCTGCCTTCAGTTCCACCATCTTTATGTCATCTTCACCATCATTGGTTTTCTCTTCTGTGCTAGTGTTTATCATTTCTGATGCTTCACCATGCTCACCATCCAGGAGTTCTGAGAAATATTCTTTCCATCTTCCCATTACTTCCTTCGGGGCAGTAAGCAATTTGCCTTGCTTGTCCTTTATAAATTTGAGAGGGCATTGTTTTTCCTTCCTCATGTTCTTTAGGGTCTTATAAAACAATTTCTGGTTTTCTTGTGCATCTTTTTCTAGCTTTTCTCCAAATTCTTCCCAGGACTTCTGTTTTGCTGCTAGCACTTTATTCTTTACTTCTGTTCTGAGTGTCACATATTCTCTATATTTTTCTATTTGTCCTGTTGTGTTTTTAGCTCCTAAGTATTGTTTCCATGCCATTTTCTTCTCTCTTATTTTCTCTTTGACTTCCTCTGTCCACCAAGGTGTCCTCTTTCTCTTGTTCCCAAGTCGGACTTCACCGCATGCTTCTGCAGCAGCTGTCTTTATGATATCCTTGAATTTAATCCAGAGGGTTTCCAAGTCATCAGGTCGTTCTTCTGTGTTGCTCACCGCTGCAGCAATAAGCCCCTGATATCTGGTCTTAATTTCTGGCTCTCTCAGCTTGTAGGTCCTAATGCTCATTTCTCCTGCTCGTTTACTTGGTTTCTTGCGTGATGTTGGGCAGTTCCTAGGCTGAGCAACTCTTTCAGTTGTTCTTTTGATTGTTAGCAGGTAGTGATCACTTCCAATCTCTGGCCCCCTCCAGACTCTAGCATCTCGGACATATTTGAATGAGCTTCTCCGAACAATGGCATAGTCGATCATTGACTTCTCATTCTTTGTTGGTTCACATCTAGTGTATGCATGTATGCGCTTATGGGGGAACTTTGTGTTTGTAATGATCAGATTCTGCTCACTGCAGAATCTAAGGAGTCGCTTTCCATTGTCATTGAGAGTATCTTCTCCATATCTTCCGATAACTCCACCCCATCTAGCATGGTCATTTCCAACTCTGGCATTGTCCACACAGAATAATTTAATGCAGAAACAAACTCTTGAATGATGCCTACTCCTGTAGCACTATAATCATTTTACAACGGTACGGAATTGATGGAATCTACGTGGATGAAAGCAGCCACAGCAAGCAACGTTCAAGCAGGTATCAGGTCTTTGACAACTCAACACTAACATATTTTCTGACTTATTTTGATCTTGCGGTTCACACTGAGAGACGAGCACTACTACAACAACAATCACACGTACTTCCTACGTCTGACATTAGTCCAAGGTCACGTGTCATCATCTTTACACAAACTTATTTTAAATCACGCCTAGCACACTTTAACATGCCACGATATACTTCTAATTTTTCATGGTGGCTGCAGTCTACGAAACACGATTTTTCAATACAGCTACCTGGACAGTTTTTCAACAGTAAATAATCAAATACTTCCACACACACGTCAAATGAAGCAAGCATTAAGGCAAACACTAAAGTGTGTATTAACTGAAGACAAGCAATATATGCAAGGGAAATTATAATACTGTCGCTAGTATGGACATAGAGAATGTCTGAGTTTAGACAGAATATGAATGAGTAATGTGGAAATATTGAAAATGAAAATCACTAGTGAAAATATAGAGAGAGGTAGGACTTCTGGAGAGAAGAGAGAAATAATCAAATGTCTTGGGTTTCTTCTTCTTCTTCTTCTTCGTACACTCTCAGACGTCTACTTTAATGTTCTCAAAGAAAGCAGTAGTCAGTTTGAGGCTATTTGAATCCCCGTAAAGCTTTTCCACGAAAGGAGCTGGCGTCGGCCATATGCACCGGAAGACCCACCGTCTTGGGTTTAAGAAGTCGTACCCTCGTCCGTCCTCCAATGCTAAATATAATAGTCTACTACAGTAAGGACTACAACAGCAAACATTAAATGACAGTTAGAATAGAGTGAATTCTGACCGCTTAGTACATATAACTATATATATTAAAGAAACCACAACATTAAACCAAAAAAAAAAAAAATAAGTAATGCCTTTTCTAGCTCTGAAGGGCTGGTGAATCTATCAATATCACAACCACAGAAAAATAACACAAGACTTCACTCAATCTCTCAGGCAAAACGTCTCACTCCAAACGACCAACACCCGTACACTTTCTCACTCCCAAGAAAATCTAACTAAAGGGGTTAGGCCCCAGTTTCGCGAGGATACGGCCACTCCTTATTGTAATTATCCTGGTAAGTAAGTTACTTTCTCTGCTTGAAGAAAAATCACTACACTGTTCACCTATGTTAACATTTCCAGGCTATGGAAATAAGTTCTGTCTGCAACAGTGTCGTAATAAATCCTATGCATTCACAATTTTCGGGAGGCCACACTAGCAGGTCGAGGAAATTAAAACGAGTGCAGAAATACTTGCACCCGCGGATCCAAATCTATCCTTGGAGCGATTGACGCCTTGCCGATCACGTACAGAAGCTCTAACATGCCTGTTACTACTACTACTACATAGTCGTTCCTCTTCTACCCTGGGGTGTAGAGGTTTGTCAGAGAGAACGCCATACTGTCCTATCTGCGGTCTTTCTCATGGTGTGACGAAACGTCTTTTTTGTGCGTGCACTTTTAGTACATCCACTCCGGCAGTATTTCTTCATTTCTGTCATTCATCCGCTTATTATTTGGCAATGTTTTGCTCTTTCATTCATTTTTGCTGTCTATGCTGGACCTAATAGGGTGAAGTCTCTAACACTCCACTCCTCTACGGAAGTATCTGCTATGGTACTATCTTTATCTTTTACATTTTTGCTTTGAGCGATCCCAAACTGGTTACGTTCCGCCAGGATAATTACTTGGGTCAGTGGATTATACGCTTATCAATTGAATCAGTCTCACCACCTTTGATACAGACGACCTGTGTTTACACAAGACGGTAGAGTACGAGCGACTCAAAGGAAGCCAATATTGTTCGTCTGAGAAATCAGTCTGGGGGATTCACACACACATGCGATAATGAGATAATCGTTTCCGCTGGGCGTCTCGGTATCAATATTACCGATAACCTGTCTGGGGAAGACAATATTTGAAGGCAGCATCTGGACATCAAAAGAGTTCACAGATTTGTTTGTGAGTTGGCAGAAATATTACTTCTTATTATAAAGATGTCACTCGTTGGAATATTAAATGTAATATTTTAAAACACGTGGGGGATATTTTGAATTAAAACACCCAAACCCATAGAGTGCTAAAGAGCTCACCATTGGTTTGATTTGAGAGCCGGAATATGCTTTGGTTTTCACTGGCAAGTTTTTCGGGAAGTACAATCTGGGATTTGAACTGAAAATGAGAGATATAATATAGCGAAATTGGAGACACAGAACACAGACAGCTTCGCAACTTCAAGCTAGCAACTCCAGAAGCCAGAAAGAGACATCGGACTTAGAATTCCATAATATTAAGTGACAGATCGAGTATTTGGGCAACTTTAGAACTTACAAGTAAACCCACATATTTAAATACAGGACTGGAACTTAAGGGACCAGGATTTGAAATATCAAGACTGGAAACCTAGGAATTGGACCACCCGTCATAAGAGAATTTTTCCAGACCAAGAGATTCGCAGAACACCCGTCATAAGAGGAATCAAAATATCCCCAGACCAAGTGATTCACAGAAGACCCGTCATAAGAGGAATTAATTTCTCAGGCCAAGTGATTCGAGAGCATATAACATAAATTGGTCGTGTCCATTCTAACCTGTGCGAGGAGATTGTAGATTCCCAAATTTTTTGGGGTAAGTGTAACATTTATTTTACAAATGTGAATTTGACATGTTTTTCTTGCTTAGTGGTTATAAATGAGGCTGGCAACCTCAACATATGAAAATAGTATATTCGTGAACCATTACAGCAAGCGCTGGTGATTGTTTCTGGCTAGTCATGCGGAAAACCGACAGCAGATGTGACCCCAGACTCCGACTGGAGCAGTGATGAGTGATGATTACATCACATGTGCCTCAAGTGTATCATATCATTTTGTGAGATATATGTAACTTGTTAATGTTAGTTCAGGCATAAATCATTGTTCGCGCTCTCCAGACACATTTCCCAGAAGAATATTGGTGATTTTAATCATCTTTTCTGAGCTACGCTGTGTACTCAGGAATTTGATTCTTCTGAGAGATTACCATTGGTGGGTGGACAGCGAGAGGATGCGCCTGTTAAGCTTCCAACTCAGTGTACTTAGCAGAGGCATTTGTTCTTTCTATTTTGTCTAAAATGTTCGTGGTTACAAACTATCAGACGGTTGAAGAACTAACGTTACTACGCCACTAGTGTGAGAGAAGAGCATCATCTCTGACCGCCTACATTGAACGAAGTGTGTGAAGAAGTGCACTCATCACCAAAAAGAAGTTACGAAACCAACGGCGACAGGACTCACCTAGAGTTAAGTTATTGTAAGAAAGGCATCAGCAAAACAGACTTTCATCACTCCCCTATTAAATCTGTATGAAGATTTCATCTAAAATTTCACCAATCTTTCCATATTTATTTCAACCTGTTAAAGATTAATTCACTATTAAATTGTTTACATGTTATTTCAAAACTAAACAAACATAGTTGATTCAGTTATTACATGTATGAAAGCAAACGTAAGTGCAGGACTAATATATATATATATATATATATATATATATATATATATATATATATATATATATATATATATATATATATATATATATATATATATATATATATATATATATATATATATTGTTGAGGACTGTTTCGCGATGTGAAATAACTTGGATATTTTGGTTATTTTGGTATGGAAGTTTTTGCACCTCGAAGCACCCTCTCAACTATGAACACATGTTCACTTACTATTGTTGATGATGATTGTTGTTGTTTTAACACAAACGAGAAGGGCTGATATAGTGCCCTTCACAATGTTTGCCGCTGTTTAATATTCAATATATCTGCAACCACTTGATCGTAATTGTTGCAACTTTGCATATGACCTAATGATCGCCATGTCCCGAGGGGGACATTTTTTTCCTCGTTAACAAACTTGTGGTTTTAAATTTTCTTTATTTAAAGTATACAAAATCGACCACCTTCTAGTCTAACCGTGTATTGAAAGGGCTTACCCCTTCATATTTGTGAACTATTTCGATTTAACATCTTGAACGTATTTTACGCGATTTTCACCGTGTTTCAGCTCACTGTCGCACTGTTTTGAACATTACATTGATCCTTCCGGTGCGTTCAGTTACAGTGGCGTATCCTGGTAATGCGAGCTAGGCGTGCTGCTACTTAAAATGAATATGTACGCCTACTATTTACCCCTTCCCCTCTTAATTTAAAATCCAACTATATTCAATTACGCAACGACAGTTATTCGGCTGGAAGAAAAACATTAACTAAATAATACATATTTTCACTTACAGGTTTCACATGAAGATGAGATCTATTCTTCTTTCCTTTTGTAGAAATTTCTCTGTTACAGCATCGTAAAATGTATTCTTCAATCTAACCTTGCTCAAAATTTCCTTTTCAATGGACAATAGGCTGAGACTTGGAGAGTCGATCTTGACCCTTTGTAGAGCTGTGAATTGTGGATTTGCTTTAAAGCTGAAAATGATCTTTCTACAGAAGCAGTATTTGCTGGAATTGTCATTATCAATTCTGCCAGTTTGAACACTTCTGTAAAGCCTGAACTGAGATCATTTTCAACTAAGAACTGCAGTAACTCATGAAATGACTTGTTGCAGAACTCATCCGAACAATAAAGTACAACAAGTTCATTCTTCAATCTTACATAGTCGAACATTTCTCCATAAACGTCTTTTAATTTTTTGATGAGGTCCGCTGGAAAATTTTTCTTGTACCCAGTGGAAAAGGACAACGTCTGATAATGGCACATGCAGGCAGCAGACATAATGGGCTAGTGAAAAATGCTGTACTTATTTTCACTTCCAATTATACGGACAACCGGGACTATCATACCGAGATGAACGGTAACATATTTAGAGAGTGGATTGAAAATACTCTTCTTCTGTCCCTAGACAGACCATCCTGTCTGATAATGGACAACGCATCATACCACAACGCTGTGGCAGAAGAAGACAAAATCCCGACATCTTCGAGTACAAAAGATGCTATAAAGCTTTGGCTCAGAAAAGAAGACATTCCATTTAACGAGGGGTTTCTGAAAACTGAATTAGTGTCCCTTGTTAAGAAATCACAAAAGACCAAGATATTCAATATAGACAAGTTTATTCAACAGCATGGTCATATGTGTTTGAGACTGCCACCTTATCATTCACATTTAAACCCAATTGAACTCGTTTGGGCAAAAGTTAAAGGACAGGTGGCAGCTGAAAATAAAACTTTCAAACTATGCAATATGAAAGAACTAACATATACCGCCCTCTCGCAGATAGACAAAGATTATTGGTGTAAATGTGAAGACCATGTCTTAAAAGAGGAAAATGACTATTGGAAAAAAGATGGACGAGGTAAATAGTCATCATATTTAGACTCGTCTGACTTAGAATAAGTGTGTAAATACCTTATATGTTTTATATGTTTTCTCCTCCATCTATGTGTCTTCTTCTTCTTTGATCCATAACCGCCAACCGTCAAAGCAGTCAGCGGCCATCACGCCTGGTGGCGTCTTGTAGGGCAGCAACAAATTGATTCCACTTTGCTCTGTCGGCAGCCATCCTTCGTACAGTGCCCCAACTGTGGTTCATTCTTTGCATCTCAGCTTCCACAGTTCTCCGCCAAGTTGTTTTTGGTCGGCCTCTCTTTCGCTTTCCCTCGGGGGTCCATAGCATAGGTGTTCTTGCGATGGTATCAGGGTCCCTTCTGAGGACATGGCCAACCCAACTCCAGCGTCTGCCAGCTATGATGGTGTGCATGTCCTCCTGGTTACTCCGAATAAGTAGTTCTTGGTTGCTGATGGTGTTTGGCCAAAAGATTCGGAGAATTTTCCTTAGGCAGATTGTGTGGAAGGAGGACAGTTTCGACATTTCCTTCTCTGTTACTCTCCAACATTCCGCACCATAGAGAAGCACAGAAAGTACACAGCTCTCATACAGTCTTAATTTGGTGTTTGTGCTGTACTGGGAAGACTTCCAAATGTTGTTGAGAATAGCAAAGGCTGTTCTCGCTTTATTCATTCTGTTGTTAAAATCAGGTGTTTACTATGCTTCCTAGGTAAGTAAATGTCTGTCTGTTCTAACTTCTGGTTCCTTACTGTTATTGGCTCAGGATTGCCCACATTTAGTGTCATGACCTCTGTCTTCTTCAGATTGATGTTCAGGCCAACCTGCTGGCCATACTTATTCAGTCTATCAGTTTTGTCTTGAATGTGTTGGTGTGAATGCGCGAGCAGTGCAATGTCATCTGCAATTCCAAATCTTCCAGTGTAGAAAACCTTGTCCACCTAATTCCTCTTCACACGCCCTCTGTTGTCTGGCGCATCACCCAATCTATGACTGTCAAAAATAATGTTGTTGATAAGGGGCATCCCTGTCGTACTCCTGTCTTCACCTCGAAAGTTTACATTAAATCCAACACTGCACGTAAAGTTTTTAGAATAGAGGCTTTTTATAATGGAAACAATGCGGCTGGGAATTTCCATAAGCCCTCAGAATTTTCCATAGGCTGTCCCTGTGTATGCTGTCGAAAGCCTTTTCAAAATCAACAAAGTTAATGTACAGCTGTCTCTGCCATTCTGAGCACTGCTCTATAATGTTCCTGAGGGTAAATATATGATCTGATCATATTATGTTCTTTCTGACGTCCGCTTGTTCTTTCATCAGTTTATAGTCAACTGCTTTTGAAATTCTATGGATGATTATCCTGCCTAGTATTTTGCTGGGAACTGAGAGGAGGGTAAAATTCCTCTCCAGTTGTTGCAGTCTGCAAGGTCGCCCTTCTTGGGCAATTTGACAATTGGCCTTTACTCCACTCTGTTGGTGTTGTCTCAGTTTCCCAGACCTTGTGCAAATAGTGGTTCTAATAGTTCTGCTGCTAGTTCAGGGTCTGTCTTGAAATAGCTCGCATTCAGATTGTCGTGACCAAAATTTTTTAGCCCTTTGATAGCTGTGATAATTTCTTCTTTTGTGGAATGTCTGTATTTTACGTCTAAGTCACTTTCAGCCTCAGGAACATTCAGCTGAGTCTCTGGTGGTTCCTTATTCAGTGTTTCTCTGAAGTGCTCTGCCCACCTTGTTTCCTGCCCCTGTGCTGTGGTGATGAGATTTCCTTGCTTGTCTCTTACTTACGTTCTGTTGTTTGCACCTCGTTTTCCACTGATGGCTTTAGTTATTTTATGAACTGTGCTTTGTTCATTTCTCAGTGCTGCCTCTTCTGCCTGTCTTGCAAGGTCATCCAGAAATGTCCTTTTGTTAGCACGGGTTTGACGTTTTACTTCCTTGTCCAGCTGACTGTACTGTTCACTATATATTGCCTTTAACCTGGGAGACTTAGCTTCTGTTTTCTTCCTTTTCATTTCCTTTCTCTTCGCTATGGTGTTTAGCGTTTCTGGTGTTAAGTCTTGGCTCTTTCTTTCCTATGACTTGCTGCTTTCTTTATATATTGTTGAGATGGTGTTGAATTTCTGGTCCACATCGTCGGTCTCTGTTCTTTCCTGGCTTTTGGTAATCAGATATCGTCTCTTTACGTCGACCACAAACGCTTTTCTGGTGAGGGGGTCCTTAAGTTTCGTGATGTTGTATCTTTTCTGTTTGACTGCAACTGGTCCAGCAGCTCTGAGTTTCACCTTCAGTCTTGCTACTACTAGGTGATGATCACTTCCCACATCTGCGCCTCTTCTTACTTTCACGTCTTGTTGTGCATGTCTCCATCTGCCATTGATCATTATGTGATCTATCTGGTTTTTGTCTCGTCCGTTTGGTGATTCCCATGTTAACTTGTGCACTTCTTTGTGTTGAAAAAGTGTTCCTCCGATGACCAGGTTGTTAATACTGCAGAAGCTTATTAATTTGTCCCCATTCTCATTTACTGTTCCACTGCCGCATTTCCCCATTACTCTTTCGTTATAATTATTGTGTGTTCCAACTTTCGCATTTAGGTCTCCCATTACTATAATAAGATCGTACCTGGGTACCGTTTCCATTTCCTTTTGTACCTGTTGATAGAACTCGTCCTTGATCTCTTCGTCGCTGTCATTTGTTGGTGCATCACATTGTATAATTGTGGTGTTGGTGAATCTCCCTCTCAGTCTTGCTCTTATTAGTCTGTTGTTAATGGGTTTCCATTCCAGTAGAGACCTTTCCATTCCTTTCTTAAGGATAATGGCTACACCTTCGTTGTGCTGACCGTCCTCTCTACCAGAATAAAGTACTGTTTCCCCTGTAGCTGTTTTTATTCTCCCCATCCCTGTCCATCTGCTCTCGCTTATTCCCAGGATATGTAGTTTGTAGTTCCTCATCTCTGCTGTAATCTGTCTCAGCTTTCCTGCCTCGTTCATAGTTCTGACATTCCAAAAACCAATTCTGGTTTCGTGTTTTGCGGTCTGGGCATCCGTTTTCATGCCAGTGGCTTCCTTTCGGCTTTCACCACTGTCAGTCATACGAGCCTGAGACTCCGGATGTCCGTCCCGCATCAAAGTAACGTGTGTGATTTTTTACACAGACAGGGGTGTCGGCCCTGTGCTAAAACCCCCAACCTGGAGGACCAGGGTACCAGCTTTTGTCTGACCCCTACCCACGCAGACCAGTCCAGCATGGTTGAACCTACCAGGAGTAAAACTCCCACTGGCATAGCTCTGGGGATTGTCAGGGTACACAAGCTGCCATACCGCTACAAGGTATAGGTACCATTGATGGCAGTCCATCTATGTGTATATGTGAACCAATTCATTTCCTATTTATCTCCACGATTTCACTACTATTTTTAACATACACAGTACTTTCACCTCTTCATGCATCCATTCACGTTTTAGTATAAAAAGTAACATTTACAACGAATAGGCGTTATTATTCTCTCAAATATTTCGAAGAAATAATAAAGGACCTCACGTAGTAATCAGTTAATAAACCCCTCTAACATTCGAATTGTATAGACGCCTATGCCGAAAATATGCAACTTCCGTCATTTACGGTAAATTATTTTCTTCCAGGATGAAATAATTACTTCGTTAAAAAAGATCAAAGGAATTAGCCGTTGCAAGAAAAGAACACTACCTGCAACATTGAATTTTATAAAAACTTTGGGACATTGAAAATATAAGACCACATGCAAAAAATCATGTTTATAAGTGCAAGGAATATGGAGATATTTGAAGTCAATCGATGACCGGTCTTTTTGAAACGCACTATAGTAGTGTTCATAAACAGTCATGCCATGACAGCTCACGAAGTCGTGGGTTAACAACCGTTCACAAAGGTCGTGTATCTTTTTTGACGACGTTGGTAGAACAAAGGAACAGGCAGTGTGATTTTCGTATTTGCTCTCTGGAGGTCTATGTGTGTGGCTCATGCCATTCTGTTCATATATGTGGATTAATTAGTGATTTTGTATATTTCAACGTGGGAAGCGTATACGCCCGTGAACAGAGGCTCAGCTAGCCCATTCGTTACTTACAAGTCAGTGACAGACTTACGTGTGCTATCTGCACTAAATTCATTACATTTCATACTAGAAATCATTAGAAGGATTTTTGATGGGCCAAGTGTTCATTTTGGCTAACATTGACATATATATTGTAATCTGTTTTGGAATGTGTCGTATAATGGAATTTCATGTATTACGTGAATAAATCTGTAGAAGTCGTCTATGCCAGGCGTCCAAGGACATTTTATCTGAATGTAGTGTTCCAGATGTGTTGTGCAGTCTGTGGTATTGCATATATATATATAACTTCCACGATACGTTCTGTGAAATAGGACGTTATGCGATTTGGATGTTGTGCGAACACCATACTTTATACTTAACAAAGTTATATGGGATATTGTAGTGTACCTGTATTGACTAAATAGCCAAGATACTGTACACATACAGTACTGTATTTCAGCTAATATACTGTCTTTAAAATAGGCGTATTGGCTACGGACTGCTTTGTCGGTCAGTGGCTAAGGATGGAAGAAGAAGAAGAATGTCTTTAAAAGCCTTAAAGCCTGGCATTGACTTAGCCTCCTTATGGATGAAGGTCCTTTCAGGCATTCGTTTCCAGAATAAGGAGGTTTCGTCCATATTAAAAATTTGCTGGAGCAAATAACCTCCCTCTACAATTAGTTTATCTGGGGTTTCGATACAATCTTCTGCTGCCTTAGCATCAGCACTCGCAGACTCACCACTCACTTTCACATTATGCAGCGAAAAACGTTGTTTGAAGCGCTTGAACCACCCAGAACTAGCACTAAACTCGATATTGCAGTCTGGTCCTGCTTTTTCTTTAATCATTTCGAACAAGCTTCGTGCCTTAGTAGTGATCGTCAACGTGCTGAGAGGGATTCGCTTCTGTGTTTGGTCCTCAATCCAGGTCATTAGCAATTTTTCCATATCTGATATAGGTCCCTCTTGCATTTACGTAAGCTTTGTAGCTTTCAGTGGAGCCGATCCTTTAACAGCTTGGAGAATTTTTTCTTTGTTCTTAAGGACCGTCGTGACTGTCGAGTGCGACATGCCCAAATCACGAGCTATAGCATTCACTGGTTTTCCACCTTCGTGATGTTTAATTAGCTTTTGTTTCAGTTCCAAATCGATATTCTTCTCTTGCTGCTGCTATCACTAGAACTGGTTTTGCTGCATTTGGGAGCCATGATGCGCTTCACGGTAATGTATTTTCGAAAGTTCACATTAAAATAACGATAGTAAGTACAGTACAGTACATACATAGGCCTGTAACATAGGCGCTTATTATGACTATCAAAATATATGTACTGTATTATATACTGAAGCACATTAAAAACGCACCACTATTATATATACTGATGCCGAGAAGCTGGCAAAAAAAAGTGTGGGAATGGATTTTCCCCGTGTTTGCCATGAGGTAGAGAGCGAATGGCTGCTGGAATGAAAAGTGCAAGATTCAACCCATGGGTGTGTGTACAGACTACATGAAAACGATGAAAGTTACACGTGCAACACGATTCTCAACAGCTATGACCCTGAAAATGTGTACGTGTTGTGGCAGTATACTCGGTATAAAAAGGCCGTTGAGACAAAACACCCAGTACATGTGCTTGAAATGCCACGACTATCTGAAAACGACCGCCAACGAGCCATTGGTATGTTGAAGACCGGAATGAGCTCGCGGGCCATTGCCAGAAGGATGAATTGCTACCACAGCACTATTGTACGTCTCAATGAACGTTACGGAATCACTGGCAGTGCCCGGGATAGACTTCGGAGTGGCCAACCACGAGTTACTACCCCTGCGCAAGATCGTCATATTGTGCTGAGTCACCTAAGGAATTGACTCTCCCGGCAAGTCAAACAGCAAGAGCAATAGTGGGTAGACATGGGCAAGTCTCTCGAATGACAGTCATACGACGACTCAGAGATACAGGCCTTACTGCAAGACGACCTTATGTCGGGCCAAACTTGACTCACAGACATCGTTAGCAGCGCCTGCAATGGGCAGAGCAACATATCAGATGGACTAGACTGCAGTGGAATGCTGTCCTATATGTGGTGAAGTGGGAGGTTATAAATATTTATAGGGGACTTAGTGTACTGACTGAGATCAGCTGTGAAGGTATCTATATCTATTAAGAGTAGTGTATTATAGATAACCTTACTTGCTACCACATATCTATATATCTCAGTCAGAATTATTCTGCAATAGTGTGATGACTACGTTATGTGTCTAGGGTATGTGTAGGATGAAGTGTAAGTCAAAACAACAACAGACAGATAAACAATTAAATTTAATCCACTACTCTTGACAACACTGTGACACTCACATACATATAACACTCTATAAGGATATCTTAAAAGAATCACTGATAACTTTTCAAATAACAATATGTATTCATTACTGGCATGAATGAATATGTGTCCTGATTCAACTACAAAGGGAACCAGGAATCACAAGCAATTTAAATTACAAGTATATGTACAGAATTTATCAATATGAATATTGTAGTGACATATATTAGTAAAATATCCTATGTGTGTCAGTTGTGTAGTGGTAATATGAGGTAATACTGGTTTTGTTTTGTTCAAGCTCTGTTGGTATTTGTCATCATGACTTCAATAGTTTGTCTTTAGGGACTAGTATTGGAGATGTTCTCAGTTCCTGATATTAAGACAAGTAAATTCCCCTCTTAAGGTTATTTTTACAAAGTCATTTCAAGATGAGGGGACATAATGTTGAGCTCAGCTGGCCAAATCAGCTTATCTTGCGTGATGGCGGCAGGAAAGGACTCCTCTGCTCGAATTCTCCCCTGGGCTCTGGAGACACCTCACTGATAGCTAAAAAGACCAAGGAGTATGCTGTCCGACTCTGGATTCAGCAAAGCTCTGACCAGGTGCTGCTCAGTACCATCAAGACCACGGTCCCTGAAAACAAGAAGGATGTACCTTCTACTTCATAACTAATTGACACTCTAGTTCTACACTGAGCACAATACAACACAAACATTGAGTTCAGAGCGTTAGGCCAACTGTCAGCTTCATCTGAAATACTTTATACCAGCATTACCCTCCTTAATGGTCACTACGCCTCTGCACTTCCAGCATTATTTCTGTCTAATCAATCATCCAGGTGTCAGTGTACTATTTGGCCATTCCATGCCGTTTTACTTCCCTCCGACACCCTCTGTTCAGGCTGGAGCATTATAGGCTTTATCTCCTGTTTGCCACTGAACTACACATATATCTACAGGCATAAATTAACAATTTACATTCAATTTTCATTAAAAGATACTGAATGGTTCAAGCTTACCACAATTTCATGGAAATAAACACAGATACGTTGATTAGCAATGAATTCTGGCACAATTACTGGCACAAATTCCCATCTGCTTATGTTCCAAGCTTTTATTTAACACAAATATGAGCTGGCTTCAACGCACTGTTGCTTTATCAAGATTATTTGCACTAGTGGTCTCGAACTAACGCTCCTAAGTGAGTATATCAGCGAGTCTAGCCAATGAGGCCACGTTTCGACAAGTGTTTGAAAAAATGTTACCTTTTCCCGTCTCCCCTAACAACGAAAGATAGTATTTATAGCCCGACCAATCGTGGTTCGTCTTTCATTTGTTGCGCTCCAATCAATTTGGAGTTTACATGGTAGGCTAATTCTGTAACGTAAGATTTTTTTCAAACACGTTATAAAAAAATTTTATGAGCAGAAATGATTCCATGCTGTCAGGCATCCCCACTATTTTATTTTGGTTATAATTTATTAATTCCTGGACTATTTGCGTAACGTTTTACATATTCTTTGTCAGCAAGCCCTAAGGAACCCAAATATCCAAATTTAAAAGAGCTACGTGGCTGCGTTCAAAATATGTATTTTCTACCTCCTGTTTCGAAGATGTGCTGTCTGGGTACTGTTATGTTTTCAACCGTAAACCCATCTATTGTTATCTTTCCTACTAAGCGTTTTTTATGATTTTAAAACCTAACTCTGGGAAGGGTAGTGTATTTTATCACTGTCCGTCTGAAAAAAAGTTAGTGCATGTAGTCTTACACGCGTGATAGTAGTAATTGTGTATCGCGCGACGCGTGTTGCATGCGTTCCTGATTTTCAGCCCTCCCTCTCTCTTTATCCTTTGGTCCATCTGTTCGTTCGTTTTGGTAACGTAATATAATTAATGTTAGGATTAATTTAGGTCATTACGCAGTGCCTCTCAATGTTTTTCCAAGAAATACAGCACACGTTTCATTGAAGAACGCGGGTAATAATACAGTAAGCTTTTACTATCAACGTGAAAGCGTTACAATTTGCAGACGAAGCAGAAAACAAGGGGGATTTCGAGTACCTTCTTTGTGACAGCACTGTTATTTTACCATTGCTCTTCTCTTTATTAATTTTATTTGTTAGGCTTCATATTTACCTAATAATTTATATATGTGGATTAGAATATTCCACGACACCTCCCCTCTTAAAACAGACATTATATGTCAGTCCTTTATTCTATATACACATAGAGAAATTTATTATTAGTTCTGGGGTTTACGGTGATTCTCATCACACGGATGGCGGCTTAAAAAATCCGCTCCCAAATTGGTTTTTCCAGATATATACTCAATGCTAAAATTATATGGAGCCAAAAGTAAAGACCATCGGAGTAACCTGGAGTTCTCATGCCTAGCCTGTGCTAGAAACGATAAAGGTTTGTGGTCTGTTTGCAACTTAAATGCCTTCCCATATAGATAAATATTGAATTTCTTTATCGCCCATATTACTGCAAGACATTCTTTTTCGCTAGTTGAGTAGTTGATTTCAGCTTTATTCAACTTTCTGCTAGCATATGCCACTGGGCTTAATTCCCCATCCAATGCATCAGATCTCTGTAGTAGAGTTGCTCCTAGCCCAATATTACTGGCATCCGTCCTTACAATGAATTCTTGACTTAAGTCAGGTAATTTCAAAATGGGTTTACTTGTGAGCTTTTCCTTCAATTCTTGGTAAGTCATTTCACATTGTGGTGTCCATGTAATGCGATCTGGATGTCCTTTACGTGTCAATTCAGTTAACAGTGCACATATGGAATTAAAGTTTTTGATATACTTCTGGTAGAAACCACATAATGAGACAAAGGATCTCACGTCCTTCTTGGTTTGTGGTCTCGGGGCTTTCTGTAGTTTCTCTAAATTCTTTGGGTCAGGGGTCATGTTTCCCTGATAAACTGTGTGTCCCAAAAATTCCAATTCTTTACATCCAACGCAACATTTGGTTGGTCGGGCTGTTAAATTTGCCTCCCTAAGTCGATTAAACAGCATGTTCAGAGAGTCAATGTGTTCCTCAAATGTTTCTGTTGCTATAAGGATATCATCCATAAAATTTGTTATACAGGGATTATTCAGAGGATCCAATAATTTTCTCATCATTCTAGAGAAGACACTAGGCGCATTCTTCAATCCAAATGGCAATCTATTAAACTCATAGTGTCCTTCTGAGGTACTAAACGCTAGGTATGGTCTAACCTCAGGCTTTACTGGAATCTGATAGTATCCTTTACTCAGATCCACTTTTGAGAAATATTTAGCTTTATTTAGCCTGGCAAACAGCTGATTTGTATCCGGCAATGGATCCACCTGTCCTTCTGTAATAGCATTCAGTCTCCTGTAATCTATACAGAGTCTATGTTCTCCAGAGGGCTTCCTTAAGAGTACAACTCCGGAACTATACGAAGACTCACTGTGCGAAATAATTCCTTCCTTCAATAGATAGTCTATCTCTTCCTTCAAAGCTTTCTCCTTAGCAAACGGAATCGAATATGGTTTCATACAGACAGGTGTGGAGTCTATTAGTTTCATATCATATTCCAATAGGTTTGTATGCCCTGGTCGGTCTGTTAACACCTCTGCATGATTATTTAGAACCTGTTGCACTCTCTCTTTCTGAGTTTTCGTTAAATGTGTACTGATTTTCACCTGTGCTGCTGTCTCACATGGGGTGTAATGGATATTCAAATGATGAAAGTGGTTCCTTTTTCATCTCCATGGCGATGGACAAGGTCAACAAGTGTGTCTCTTCCTGATGTTCTCTTTCCAAATATTTCTTCAGGAGATTCACATGATAGATTTTTTCTTTCCCCTTCTTATCTATCTTATAATTTGTTCTAGATACCTTCTCTAAAACTGTATATGGACCCTGCCATCCAATTTGTAACTTATTCTGACTCCCGGGCAAAAGAAGCAGTACCTTCTCTCCCACAGCCAAATCTCTGTCTTTCGCCTTCCTGTTATAATAGGCAGCATGTTTCTTCCTGGCTTGTTTCAAATTTTCATTGGCAAGTTTCCAGCCAGTTTTCAAACGAGTAGTCAGCTCATTCACATATTGGTATGAAGATGTAATGTTTTCCTCTGCCTTTTCATCAGTCCACGTTCTTAACAAAGCTACATATGGACCTTTAATTGTGTGGACCTATTTGTCCATGCACCGGTATGGTCTCTTCCACTCGAAGCTTTATAGTGATGATTTTTCCTCCCAGAATTTTCATTCACAAAACGACCGCTACCAATTCTTTTGGGGCTTTCTCCCCACTTAAAATTCTTGATGAGAGATTTCCTCTCTACATCTTCTTCCTCCAGTTTGTTTAAGTCCGATTGAGGGATTGTCGGCTTATCCTGGGGTAAGACATCCTTTTGCACTCTCCGCATAGTGGCCATTGTAAAACAGTTAAGTGAAGCTTGTCCGTGAAAAGGGGCTTCCCATTCCATTTGGTCCACTTTATCAAATCTATTTTTCTTTTTATTATCAGGCCTAATTTTGCCCCGGGGCGTGTCCAGGTCCTGATCCATGTTCCCACTTGTGGGTGTTCCCTCATGTGCTATGCTACACCTTTCTACAAAATTCTCAATGTCCCATCTTGCTTTGGGCCAATAATAATTGTGAGCCACCTTTTGAATGATGGTACCTATCTTCTCATGGTCCCCATCTGGTTTCACATGTAGGCTCCTTATTAAGTCTGCCCTATATCTTTTTGGAAGAACCAGCTGTCCGTGACCATGGGATCTAGTTCCGGCCTTCCTATACATCAACTTGTTTTTCATGTAAAAATCTCCCTTGCCTGGAGTTGTATGACAAGTTGACAATTTTCTGAAACAAGGCTTGAGTGTTTTATCCTCAGCCTGTGCCTTCCTCATCTCATCTGGGTGAGTATTTATGGGATTATCCTCCTCCTTCTTTGTCTGTGATCTGGTCTGCACTGTTGCCAATATCACAGGTCTCTTGGGATTCCCCAAGAAGACATATCTACACCCCAATATTAGAGGGTAGATTGGCTCATTTATCACTGCTGCTTTTATGATTCCTTCCACATATCGCGTTTTCACTTTTATTCGGGCGACGGGAAGTGTCATGGTAGCTACATCCTTGGTTGCAGTTTGAATCTCCACTGTTTCTGTGGTGTATTGATCGGCCTGCACCAGGTGAGAACTCACAACGGAATCGTAATCTAAACCGGTATCATATAAACATCTTATAGTGATACCATTACAGATGACATCTTCACACACTGGGGGATGGTATGGTTCCTGTAATTCTTCAGGTTTGCCCTTCTTTTCCTTTTTCCCCGATGTCATAGCAGCAAAATGAGGAGGTTTCCTTCTACAATGGTCAGTGTCATGATTGTTCATCTTACAATTTTTACACCACCTTTTTCCTTGGTTGAAAGATTTTCTTTCATCATATTTCCTTTCATCGAATTGTGGGGTTTTATTTTTATTTTCATACCGTGGCCTATCAAACTGGTGCTTACCTTTGTGTTGATCCCTAGGATCAAATTTATTAAAGTTCTGTGGTGCCCTAAAGTTATCCACTTGTTTCTTTTTATTACCTGTTACCTCTGCTTGAGCTGCTTGATACCTTTCAGCAACATTTAGCAACTCACCCAGCCTCTCTGCACCTTGTTCCATGAGAAACTTTCTCAGGTCTGGAGCCATGGACTCTCTTAATTGCTCTATAAGGACCATTTCCTTAAGATCTTGGGTTTTCCCCAGAGAAGTCCATTTCTCCAAGTATGTCTCTATTCGTGCAGAGAACTGGTGATAGGTTTCACCTGACAGTAGTTTAGCATTCCTAAATTTTTTCCTATAAAATTCTGCATTCTTTTCATACCTTAACAAAAGAGCCTGCTTTAGCATGTCATAATTTTCCTGATCACCTCTGCTCATTTTTGCAAAAACTTCATAAGCTGCCCCACGAAGTCCCTGAGATAACTTTAAGCTCCACCTTTCTCTCTCTAACCCATACGTGGTAGCTAATAGTTCATATCTATTTATATAGCTCTCAATATCATCGTCTTTCTCAACAAAATGATCTAAATGAAAGTTCATAGATGAGGTCGAGGCTCCCTGAGTAACCGTAGCATCAGAGGCAAAGGGACTGGCACCATTTTCAGGAGCATGGCCTTGAAACTCAAACTCCCTTAGTCGTAACTCATGTTCCCTTTGTAATCTCTTATCTTCTGCTTCCCTTTCTGCAGCTAATTTCTTGTCTTCCCTTTCGGCAGTCAATCTTCTTTCTTCTGCTTCCAATTTCTTAGCCTCTTTGTCAGCCTCAATCTGCAACCTCTTAGTCTCAGCCTCAGCTTCAAATTGTAACTTCTTAATTTCCCTGTCAGCCTCTAACTTTCTTTCGGCTTCAAACCTTCTTTCTTCGCGTTCAATAAATTTGTCACATTCCGTAGTAACATAGGCAACCATAACTTGCCCATCTAATCCTAACTCTTTTGCAGTCTGAACAGCAGCAGATCGAAATTTGGCTAGGTCTGCCATTGTCTATCAGGTAAAGTTACACAATGTCTAACCAACAATTTAATCTCTAAATATCTAATGGACAACACAGGCACCGTGCGCTCAACCTTATTTAATTCCACCCAAGGATACCTTTTAATTCTTATATTCCCTGAAGTGAATTACCCCCAATATTTTTAATAGGGAAAGATTCAAAATCCCAAGAGCGAGACCCCAATATATGTGGTGAAGTGGGAGGTTATAAATATTTATAGGGGACTTAGTGTACTGACTGAGATCAGCTGTGAAGGTATCTATATCTATTAAGAGTAGTGTATTATAGATAACCTTACTTGCTACCACATATCTATATATCTCAGTCAGAATTATTCTGCAATAGTGTGATGACTACGTTATGTGTCTAGGGTATGTGTAGGATGAAGTGTAAGTCAAAACAACAACAGACAGATAAACAATTAAATTTAATCCACTACTCTTGACAACACTGTGACACTCACATACATATAACACTCTATAAGGATATCTTAAAAGAATCACTGATAACTTTTCAAATAACAATATGTATTCATTACTGGCATGAATGAATATGTGTCCTGATTCAACTACAAAGGGAACCAGGAATCACAAGCAATTTAAATTACAAGTATATGTACAGAATTTATCAATATGAATATTGTAGTGACATATATTAGTAAAATATCCTATGGCTGGCCAAATCAGCTTATCTTGCGTGATGGCGGCAGGAAAGGACTCCTCTGCTCGAATTCTCCCCTGGGCTCTGGAGACACCTCACTGATAGCTAAAAAGACCAAGGAGTATGCTGTCCGACTCTGGATTCAGCAAAGCTCTGACCAGGTGCTGCTCAGTACCATCAAGACCACGGTCCCTGAAAACAAGAAGGATGTACCTTCTACTTCATAACTAATTGACACTCTAGTTCTACACTGAGCACAATACAACACAAACATTGAGTTCAGAGCGTTAGGCCAACTGTCAGCTTCATCTGAAATACTTTATACCAGCATTACCCTCCTTAATGGTCACTACGCCTCTGCACTTCCAGCATTATTTCTGTCTAATCAATCATCCAGGTGTCAGTGTACTATTTGGCCATTCCATGCCGTTTTACTTCCCTCCGACACCCTCTGTTCAGGCTGGAGCATTATAGGCTTTATCTCCTGTTTGCCACTGAACTACACATATATCTACAGGCATAAATTAACAATTTACATTCAATTTTCATTAAAAGATACTGAATGGTTCAAGCTTACCACAATTTCATGGAAATAAACACAGATACGTTGATTAGCAATGAATTCTGGCACAATTACTGGCACAAATTCCCATCTGCTTATGTTCCAGGCTTTTATTTAACACAAATATGAGCTGGCTTCAACGCACTGTTGCTTTATCAAGATTATTTGCACTAGTGGTCTCGAACTAACGCTCCTAAGTGAGTATATCAGCGAGTCTAGCCAATGAGGCCACGTTTCGACAAGTGTTTGAAAAAATGTTACCTTTTCCCGTCTCCCCTAACAACGAAAGATAGTATTTATAGCCCGACCAATCGTGGTTCGTCTTTCATTTGTTGCGCTCCAATCAATTTGGAGTTTACATGGTAGGCTAATTCTGTAACGTAAGATTTTTTTCAAACACGTTATAAAAAAATTTTATGAGCAGAAATGATTCCATGCTGTCAGGCATCCCCACTATTTTATTTTGGTTATAATTTATTAATTCCTGGACTATTTGCGTAACGTTTTACATATTCTTTGTCAGCAAGCCCTAAGGAACCCAAATATCCAAATTTAAAAGAGCTACGTGGCTGCGTTCAAAATATGTATTTTCTACCTCCTGTTTCGAAGATGTGCTGTCTGGGTACTGTTATGTTTTCAACCGTAAACCCATCTATTGTTATCTTTCCTACTAAGCGTTTTTTATGATTTTAAAACCTAACTCTGGGAAGGGTAGTGTATTTTATCACTGTCCGTCTGAAAAAAAGTTAGTGCATGTAGTCTTACACGCGTGATAGTAGTAATTGTGTATCGCGCGACGCGTGTTGCATGCGTTCCTGATTTTCAGCCCTCCCTCTCTCTTTATCCTTTGGTCCATCTGTTCGTTCGTTTTGGTAACGTAATATAATTAATGTTAGGATTAATTTAGGTCATTACGCAGTGCCTCTCAATGTTTTTCCAAGAAATACAGCACACGTTTCATTGAAGAACGCGGGTAATAATACAGTAAGCTTTTACTATCAACGTGAAAGCGTTACAATTTGCAGACGAAGCAGAAAACAAGGGGGATTTCGAGTACCTTCTTTGTGACAGCACTGTTATTTTACCATTGCTCTTCTCTTTATTAATTTTATTTGTTAGGCTTCATATTTACCTAATAATTTATATATGTGGATTAGAATATTCCACGACACTATTCACAGACGAGAACAGATTCAACATATCCTTTGCAGATGGACGTATGCGGATTTAGCGACGGTTGAAGAGCGCTTTGCAAATTGCTGTGTCAACCGATTTCGAGGTGGCAGTATTCACATTTGGGGAGGATTCAGTTTTCACCATCGCTTGCCTCTTCACGTCTTCCGTGGAAATATTAATGCTGTGACATATCGAGATGAGGTTCTGGATGCACTGGTTGCTCCTGCATTCACAATTTATCCAGACTTGCAGCTTCTCCAGCAGGATAACGTACGTGCATTTTTTTGTATTTTTGGTTTTCTCCCTTGCCTGCACAGAATGCAATGAATTTCATAACAATCAAATGTACAAATTAATGACCAGCATGGATTCATAGGAAAATGAATAAAGATTCCAAATATGTAAACTTGTACACACTTATATTTACATTTCACACTCTGTTCCTGGATTATATAGGTGGTGCGTTTTTAATGTGCTTCAGTATATATGTACTGTACCATTATACGCCTGGCATCGCAATCGCTTTGTACTGTATACAAGAGACATGAGATACACGTGTTGCGTGCGGGAAGCTGTTGCTTTCTCTACGTCCGGTTACGTCCGCTTCATCCTGTTCTCTGATAGGGATTTCTGAACTCTATTATAACCTTATGGGACCACGGACGTATATGCGGTCGGACGTTGTCCGAACGGACGTTATGCGGCGCATGACTGTACACACACACACACACACACACACACACACCACACACCACACACACACACACACACACACACACATATATATATATATATATATATATATATATATATATATATATATATATATATATATATATATATATATATATATATATATATATATATATATATATATATATATATATATATACACATCTAGACATATATTTACCTCTAAACAGAGCTATACCATTATAAGAGGAAATTCGCTGAATTAACTCAGCTGGGGGCTTGAACGTACTAAAAAACCGTTGCTAAAATCCTTCACAAAAGGCGACGGATCAGATATACGTTAATAATTGTTCAGCCCAATGCAACATTGTTCTTGACTTCTGAAAATATCTTGTGAACCCGTAAGAGTAATCTTGTGCGAAGGTAGACACCTTTGATGACCGATTTAGATACTCTTGAGTTTTGGCCACTGTTGGACCACTACTGCAAAGCAGGGGAGGCAATCCGTGACACCTGGCCTAGTTCCAATCTAGTCCTCAGACCTTCAAAAACTGTCTAATGTTGTCCTCCCAGAGAACTCTGGGTCGTCCTGGAGGTTTTGATCCCTGGCTCTTGGTCTCCCCCATATTTGTTGTTGTAGCCGATCTTCTCAATTCTGCGGACATGGCCAAACCATCGTAGTTGGGACTGTTCTACTTGGGTCTGCAGGGGTTGGCTTTTAAACTCCTTGAAAATGATCACCCAACCCAACCAAATATTAACACTGTAAGATGATGATCAGGACTAGAATGGACAGCGACTCAAGTTCATGAATTATTTTGTGCAATCTTGTATGTAACACATATATATATATTTGACACATTCACTTGTTTCCCATTTAAATTATTAGTAGTTACAGCAGTAGTAGTAATAGTTGTGGTGGTAGTAATGGTAGAAGAAGTGATAGTAGTAGTAGCAGTAGCAGTAGTAGTAATAGTAGTATTAGCAGCAACAGCAGCAGCAGCAACATTAATAATAGTAGTAACTGTAGCAACAACAACACAGTAGTCCCGGCTGTAATAGCAGCAGAAGTAGTAGTAGCAGTTGTATTTGTTGTTCTGTTGTTTTTGTAGTTCATCATCATCATAACCCTCCACTCCCAAAGAAGCATAGACCTTCAACAAACACATGCCAAGTCCTCCTGTCACGTGACATCATCTCAAGTTCTTTCCACGTTCTCCTCATTTTCACTTCTGTTTTCAGCTGTCTTCTCCATGTGCTTCTTGGTCTACCTCTGCCTCTCTTGCCCTGGGGGTTCCAGAACAAGGACTGCCTTGTAATGCTATCAACAGGTTTCCTCAGTGTGTCCTATCCATCGCCAGCGTATTCTTCTCATCTCTTGTTCCACTGGCACTTGTCTGGTTCTTGTCATCAGTTCCACGTTGGTAACCTTGTCATACTATTTTAATCCTTCTATTCTACGCAAGCACCCATTTATGAAAGTCTGTAGCTTTTTGGTTGTTGTCTTTATTGTTCTCCATGTCTCAGAGCCATACAATAGGACTGACTTCACATTTGAGTTGAAGATTCTTATTTTCGTGTTGGATCCTATTTCTCTTGATCTCCATATATTTCCCAATGCAATTCAAGCTCCTCTTGCTTTTTGTATTCTTATTTTGATATCATTGTCTGCCCCTCCAACTTTGTCTATATTACTGCCAAGATATGTGTACGATTCTACATCTTGTAGTGGTGTTTCTTCGAGTTCAACCCTGTTATCATTACCTGCATTTATTCTCATTATTTTTATCTTTTCCCTGTGTATTTTCAGACCCAATTGCTGTGACCTCTCATCGAGTGTTTTCAATTTGTCCTGCATCTGATTACGGTTATGGGACAGAAGAGCCGAGTCATCAGCAAAATCCAGATCATCCAACTGCTTAGTCAGAGTCCATTGGATTCCATTTCTGTTGTGTGTTGTCGATGTTCACATAACCCAGTCTATTGCTAGTAAGAAAAGAAATGGAGACAAGAGGCATCCCTGTCGCACTCCCGTTTTTATCCCAAACGGTTCTGTAAGCTGTCCTTCATGAAGAACTCTGCATGTCATGTCTTCAAATGTTTTATTTATTACATTAATAATCTTCAGGGGACCTCCATAATGCCTCATCAATTTCCAAAGTGATTCTCTGTCTATACTGTCAAATGCCTTTTCGTTGTCCACAAATCCAATGTATAATGGTGAATTCCATTCCAGACTTTGTTCAAATATTATTCTCAAAGTGGCTATCTGGTCTGTACAGGATCTGTTTTGTCGAAAAACTGCTAGTTCATCTCTCAGTTTCTTGTCTATGGACTCTTTTAATCTCTCAAGGATAATCCTGTTTAATACTTTTCCTGGCACTGATAGTAACATTATTCCTCTATAATTTGTGCACTTTTGTAAATTTCCCTTCTTAAGCAACTTAACCAGATATCCTTCCTTCCTTCCATTCTGCTGGTATCTCTTCGTTTTCCCAGACTTTACCAAGTAATTTATATAACATCTCTGTAGTCGTGTCAATATCTGCTTTGATGGCCTCTGCTGGAATGCCATCTGGTCCAGCCGCTTTTCCATCTCTTAGAAGCTTTATGGCTTTCTTTATTTCCTCCTTCGTTGGTCTTTCACCGTTAATTTGTAGCTCTTCTTCTGCTGGCTGGATGTCCGGCGGGTTTTGTGGAGCTGGTCTATTGAGAAGGTCACCAAAATATTCTGTCCACCTCTTCATTTGCTCTTGTATATTGCTGAGCAGTTTTCCATTCTTGTCTTTTATGAGGCAACTTGCTTGCTTGTATTTCCCTGTTAGCTTCTTTGTGATATTATACAGTTCTCTCATATTTCCTTTGGCTGCAGCATCTTCTGCCTCTCTTGCCAACTCCTCAATATACTTCCTCTTGTCTCTTTTAATACTTCTTTTTACTTCTTAGTTTGCTTCTGTGTACACTTCTTGAGCCTTGGCTTTGGAACTTCTGGTTTTGCTTGTGTTTAAATCTGCTTTCTTGTTTTTTCTAGCTTTATCTTATTGATGGTGTTGCGCTAAACTTGTCGCAACTTATTCTGACTATATATTCTGACTACGTATTCTGACCATGCATTCTGATTATATATTTAATTTTGTAATGCATGGGAAATAACTCATGTAATGGTAGTCGCTTTTTTATTTCTACTAGTTGTCTAATCGTGTGACGATAGTTGCCGATAGTTTGTGTGAACGATTTTGAGTCATGTCCATATACGGAGCGCTCAGGTCGTCAGTTCTTAGAAACAGTTGGCAATCGCAATGTTTCAAGAGTCATTTCCTTTTAAGGTTCGAATCTTTAGTTGAACATCTTAGAACATTCTTCGTTCCGTAAGTTAGCTGAGCTGTATTCGATTCGCGTGTTCTGCGCATGTCCTAGGTTGTGTCTTTGTTTGAATGATTTCCGCCCAGTGGACTCTTGGCAGATTTTGCTTGTGAGCAGGACGAAGTTTTTTGTGCTGGCGTCCTTGCTGATATTATTCAGGAAAGAGTCCTCATCGTTGTTGTTCCTTTTGAGATGATATATCTCTATGTTATTCCAAGTGCCTGGAGGCTTATGTGATTTATGTGATTTAATTCCTGATGAACAGGTAATTGAGTTTTGCTGAGTAACTTTATCGCCATCTTTTGATGTTGACATTTTTGCCTAGCCTGCCTTATTAAAGAGTCTATGATATGACAAGTTTGCTCAGCTCACGATCCACTTATATTGTCACGCATCGATTGATGCCTGTCCTAAGGACCATTTGCTTCCTGAACTTTATTGATGGATCTAGGTTTGATACCATTGTTGTTTAAGGAACATAGAGGACGATAATGTGACGCTCAAAAGACATGCCTGTCTTGTTGAGGTCGAATATACGAGACTAGATTTAATCTCCCATTTGATATCTACTAGCTATGATGGAAAGGGAAAGCTTACCACCTGACTACATGCACAGCTGTTTATGATATCCTAAGAAGGCATATAATGTACCATTATTATTGATGCTGTCTGCTGTTCCTGCTGTATTGACTACGTCGATGATGTAATGACTATTGTTCTATACCAGTGATGTTACTGCATAATTATCTTCATGTATCTCGTCGTTGTGGCGTATATTATATGTTACCAACAACATCACTTGCTGTTCAACAAGTTATTGACTTTATACGTTTATGAATTGATGTGACGTCCCTATCTGATACTTGTCTTCATAAACACGTCACACATAAACCAGACCACGACACCATAAGATCTTGCCTCATCATCCCTGGTGTCCGAGGGCGATAACCCTCCATGTTGAGTGGTGCTACTACCAAGACACATCAATACTTTATAGCTCTACATCAACATATCCAGTAGAGTACTGCTACACACCTCAAAATAGACACTCTACATATATCTGGTGGATTCTAGCACTCTACATATTGGTGGCCAGTCCAAAGGCATTCGATAAGCCCACCACGTCTCAACATTGATTTGGTGAGCAGATTCGGGGTCCCTTACCCACTTCATTCAACAAACTACAAGACATCAACAAAGAATTATGAAACTACTCGGCGTTGCCCGGTAAATGTGGAAATTACATCTTTTTGCCAGAAGCAAGAAATTTGACAGTACCCGGCGTTGTTACATATTGCCGGATATCACAGACTTTTGCTGTCGTTAACTCAAGTGAAGCCAGTCGCTGCTGTCAAGGTGCCAAGTTGCTGTCGTTGTATGAAGGTCAAGTGCCGGTTGTTTCGAGTTCGTTTTCAGAAGGCCAAGTACCGAATTAAAACATATTTACTATAGGATTCAGAAGGACAAGTGCCGAAACAACACTACATTCTATATATCAGAAGCTCAAGTACCATCGTCTTGACAGTTTTGGAACAGTTCAGATGTACCATCATCGTTGGATCTTCATTCCTTAGGACGCTGATTGTCATCTGTTTTTTCTGCTGCGCTGACGTTGGATTACCATAAGTTAAGTGGCCTGTTTTGTTTGTGAACTGTGCTCTTATACTTCTACTGAGTCTTCTGTGTTTCATCTCATTCTTTTGTTATATGTTATATGTTTATATGTTATTTGTATATTTATATGTTTATGTGTCTGCGGGTTTCGGTTGGGCGGTGTCTCCCTTAGATCATACCACGTCATAGAGGTTGTCTATCGTGAGCGTTTTCTATAGGGTGTGCAAATTTCCGATACTGGAATTTGCAAAGCGACTTCTGTTGCTATTTTTTGTTAGTTGTGATGACATGCGTTAGTATTGTTTTCGTTATTTTTCGCACTATTTAGTTTTGTTTTGATTTGTTTGTATTTGCTAGCCTACTCTTTCCTATTGTTTAGTTTCATACACCATTTATGTTTATACACTGTTGTGTCTTGTATTTGTAATATCTTGTCGCAGATATCATCACATTTTTTGTGATATTTCTTTAATTTTTGCTTTATTTTTTGTTGATTACTGCGAATGTTTTCGTATAGTTGCTAAATCTTTGTTATTGTTTACATTGTATTGTTTACATTGTATTGTTTACAGTGTAATGTTTACATTGTGATTGTTTACATTGTGATTGTGTTTACATAGTCATTGGTTACACTTATAGTAGTTAATTCACATTTGATAGTGGGTTATGCTTATGCATTACTACTACACTGATGATTAATAAATGATGAATAATATTACTTACGGTAATTAATTCAGATTGGATAATGGATTATGCTGATGCACCACTACTATACTGATGATAAATAAATGATGAATAGTATTGTGCACTATTGAATGGGAAGTGCACTTATGATCAAGAGTTGATTGATGATATTTCAACAAGGTCTATACACAAGTTCTTTGATATAAGACTTGTTTCCCATAGAGATTGGGATGATAATATAGTGTTGTGAGTAAGCAAGTACTTCATTTAAGACTTGTTATAATTAAATTTGAAATAAGATAATTAATTATTTCAGGTTGTGGACTCATATTATTACTCATCATGTCTACACTTGAATACTTTATTGAGCAGGGTAAATCGCTTGGGAAGACTGGTGATAAGTTAGAAGAATTTGCAACTACTCAATATGATAAAGCATTAAAAATGGAAGCTGAACAAAAGAAACTGCAGATGCAAGTTGATGAAAAGAGATATCAAATGGAAATGGAAAAACAAAAAAGAGAAGCAGAAGCTGAAGCTGAAGAGAAGAGACTACAGATTGAGTCTGAAAATAAAAGACTTGAAAAAGAGGCTGAAAATAAAAGACTTGAAAAAGAGGCTGAAAATAAAAGACTTGAAAAAGAGGCTGAAAATAAAAGACTTGAAAAAGAGGCTGAAAATAAAAGACTTGAAAAAGAGGCTGAAAATAAAAGATTAGAAAAACAAGCTGAAGCTGAAGAAAGGAAGTTACAAAGAGAGGCTGATGAGAGAAAAGCAAAAATGGAGCATGAAGAAAAACTCTTAGCTTTGGAAGTTGAGAAATTAAAGGTGATGAACATGGGTAATGCTAATGATGCAAATAAGGTCTCAGATAAGACTAATGCAAGCACTTTCAAGCTTAATCTACCACCATTCAATGCTTCCATCGACGATATAACATTCTATCTGGACAGATTTGAAACTTCATGTAAAGTACATAACATAGATAAATCACTGCAGGTTTATCATTTGTCCAAAATACTTAGAGGTGATGCTTTGTGTATGTTAAGTATGGTAGATGAGCCTGACAAGAACAACTATGAGGTTGTCAGGGCTATATTGTTAAAGAAATACCAACGTGACGAAGACGGCTATCGTCTTCAATTTAAAAATATGTTGCCAGAAACTGGAATGCAATTCTCTGAATTCATTTCAAAGATACGTCTTACTTTTTCACGTTGGGTGGAGCTGTCTAAGACAGAAAAAACTTATGAAGGACTTATGGACTTAATACTTAGAGACAAAGTCATGTCTTCTGTCAATGAGTCTTTCCTTGCTTTCCTTCATGAACGTAAACCTAAAACAATAAAAGAAATGGAAGATTTCTGTTGCCAGTATATAACTGCGCATCCTCACGTAACCATTGGTAACTCTAAAATAAAAGAAGGTCTGCCAGTTGCTTCGGCAGCACCTTATGGTCAAAACTCTAGTCGTAGATTCCAACAAAATTTTGATAGGAAAAGTAACCGTACTTACGGTCAAAATTATGGAAATCAATTTCAAGGTGATTCTTCTTCGAAGAATTGGAGACAAGCTGACAGTCCTCGTTACTACCAACCTAATAATTTTAGGCATTTCAGAAGAGGATATGGTAACAGAGGCTTTTCCTCGCGTAGACCTCAAAACCAAACAAATAGATGTTCACATCAATGTGGACATGATAATAATCATGGAAACTGTAGTTCAAAACAGGATAACGGTTATAATAGAGACAATAATAACTACAGAGATAATAACAACAGTGATAACTTCAGAGGTAATAGTAGTCGCGGTAGATCTCAATACAAAAAAAAGAGATATCAGCAGGCTAACTCGGTTCAACAAGAATCTCAGGGAGCCTGTAATCAGGTTTCTGATAATAAAAACTCTGACGCTGTCACTTGTTCTTCTTTTGACTTTGGGAGAGCAAACAAGTGCCCCCAATGCAGTACTTTGTTCGAACCGACTACAATATCGACTTTGAGTTGTGGTCACCCTCTCCCCGCTCTTCCTGCTTCGGTTGCACATGACGGGAGAGGTTCTCTAATCCTACATAAGGGTCTTGTTAATAATACTCCGGTCTCACTACTTTTCGATTCCGGATGCACCACTATTGGTGTTAGACAATCGCTTGTAGAACCATCCTGTGCGACAGGAAGGGTTATCAAATGTGTCACATTTGGCGGCACTCTACAGAAATATCCTACTGCTGTAATTCACATTGCCACTCCTTTCTTTACGGTAGATGTGCATGCCTGTCTCTTACCTAATCCTATTGCGGACCTTATTATTGGTCGTATCCATGGAGTTAGGGAATGTACCCCACAGCAGATTGCTGCTTGGGAAGATGATAATATGCAAGCTACCAATGCAGTGGTTACAAGAGCACAAGCTCTACAAACACCACAAACTTCGTTGAATAATGATAATGAAGTTCATAGCCAAGATAGTACCTTGGTTATTTCTCGTGACTCGTTCATAAAATTACAAGAAGAAGATCCTACGCTAAAAAAATTCTTCATTCTTGCGAAGAAGGGTGATCCAAATAAGGATACACAAAGAAAATCTTGGATAGCAATGAAAAACGGCGTACTTGTACGTATGGTACAAGACTCGGCTACGTCAGCACATTCGCAAATTCTTGTTCCCAAGAGTATGAGAGTGCAAATATTGCAACATGCTCATGACTCGCAATGTGCTGGACACATGGGATTTTCCCGTACAAAGTCGAGAGTCCTTGCGGCTTTCTTTTGGCCCTTTGTTAACAAGGACATTCGTATATACTGCCGATCATGTCAGGTATGTCAGGAGGTCAAATCTAGAGGACCACGACATGCTGCGCCTATCCAGGCTGCTGAAATCCCTATTCGGCCATTTCAGAAAATGGCCATAGATATTATTGGCCCTTTTAAGATAAAGTCGGCCAGAGGACATCAGTTTATCCTTACATGTGTCGATATGTGCACACGTTGGCCAGAGGCTATCCCTCTAAAGAGCATATCTACTACAGATATCGCAGATGCTCTTTGGCTGATATTTTCTCGCTTGGGGTTCCCCAGAGAAATACTATCAGACCATGGCTCTCAACTCATATCTGATACTATGTCTCAAGTAATGTCTACCTTACACATTAAAAGATCTCTCAGTAGCATCTATCATCCTATGTCTAATGGGTTAGTTGAGCGTCTGAATAGAACGCTCAAGACTTTGCTTGGTAAGATAACTGAAGATCATCCTCAAGATTAAGACAGGGTTTTACCCGCGGCTCTCTTTGCCTATAGAGAGGTCCCAAACGAACACACGGGATTTTCTCCCTTTGAACTTGTCTTTGGCGCGCGTCCGCGCTGCCCTATGCCTTTGTTACACGATCTTATCACTGCCGATGATATTAGTGATGACACTCAATCCTCATATGAGTATGTCATTGCTCTTAGGCAAAAGATCATTGAGGCATGCAAACTAGCAACTGCTTCGTCAGAAATTGCTAAAGAAAAAGCAAGGCAGTTTGCTAACAAGAACAGATATCTACGACAACTTTGTCCAGGTGACAAAGCATTCGTCCTACTCCCCAGTAGGGAAAATAGACTTCTGATTGCATGGAAAGGTCCATATGCAATAGTCTCACGAATTTCCGATGTTGACTATGTGGTCGATATAGATGGAAAGCATAAAACTTTCCATATCAACATGCTGACGGAATTTCATGAGCGTCCAGACTATTTGCTGCCTATTTTCCAGGCAACGGACGATTCTTCTGTACCTCATGGTCATTACTCATCCCTGTCTGTCATACAGGATGAGGAATCTGTTTTTTCTGATGTGAATCTTCCTCTTCCAGTGGTTCCACTACATTCCATTTAATCTTGGAAAGATGTCTCCATTTCTCCTAATCTTTCTGTTGATGAACATCGTCAAGTCTCGTCGATGTTACAGACATTTAAGGATGTTCAAACCGACATCCCTGGTCACACGCATGTCATAGAACATGACATAATTCTTACCGACAATAATCCTATTAGGGTTAGACCATATCCTATCCCTATACACTTTCAGTCACAAGTGGAAAAGGAATTGGATGAAATGATTCAATTAAACATAATTGAACCATCGACTTCTCCATATTCTTCTTCCATGGTTATTGTTCGGAAGAAAGATAAGAACATACGAATTTGCGTGGATTATCGCAAATTAAATCAAGTCACAAAGTTCGATGCTGAACCTATGCCTTTACTAGAAGATCTACTTATTAGACTATCTAATTCTAGATTTTTCACTAAACTTGACTTGTCAAAAGGTTATTGGCAAGTGCCTTTAGCAGATCATGCCAAACCTCTTACTGCTTTCTCAACACCTAGGGGTCTATTTCGATGGAATGTAATGCCCTTCGGTCTTATGAACGCCCCTGCTACTTTCGTTCGCATGATGCGTCGAATTCTTTCTCATCGTTCAGACGTCATCGCATACTTAGATGATATCTGTCTCTTCAGTGATTCTTGGGAAGATCACTATTTGGGTTTATATGATCTACTGTCCACTCTACGTGAGTTTAATTTGACAGCAAAACCCTCTAAAGCCTATATTAGTTTTGGTGAAATCTCTTTCCTGGGTCATCGTGTTGGTCATGGTCTCTTGAAGACAGAAGACCACAATACTTCGAAAATATTGAACATCTCTGTACCTAAAACGAAGAAACAAGTCCGTAGTCTCTTGGGTTTAATTTAATTCTATGGGAAATTCATCCCGAATCTATCTTCGATCATGGCACCTCTCTCAACTTTGTTGAAGAAAGGGTCGCCTAATCTGGTTCGTTGGTCTCAGGAATGTCATTTCTTCCTTAGACCAGATCAAGAAAATATTTTCTTCTCCTCCCATCCTAAGATTACCTACTCTTGATAGGACTTTTGTTCTTCGAAGTGATGCTTCATCCACTGGGATCGGAGCAGCACTTATGCAGGAATATGCTGAAACTCTGCATCCTGTTATGTACATTTCTAGAAAACTAAATGCGGCAGAGAGGAACTACTCGGTTTTAGACCGTGAGTTGTTGGCTATGGTTTGGTCAATTCTCAAACTACAAAGATTCCTCCTGGGCGCACATTTCATTCTAGAAACTGATCAAAAAGCTCTTACAGCTATTCAGACTAAGAACTTGAAGAGTTCGAGATCCACTCGATATGCTATTGCTCTTCAACCTTTTCACTTCACGGTACGAGCTATCCGTGGGTCGGATAATGTGATGGCTGACATTCTGTCTAGATGCCCACATGATTCCAACTAATACTTCTGTCCTATTTCTAGATATACGACAGAGTCATAACACACCTATATTACTACAATACATTAGCACATCTGTCCTCACTTTAGGTGAACACATACTATTGTGCTTTGTTATCATCTTCTTCTGTTCCCATCTTTAATATAAGAGGAAGACTGAGTAGTTAATATAAGGGCCGAAAGTTTACTCGGCCACAATTATTAATAATAATGTATTGTATAGTATGAAACATAATGGCTATTAAATAGAATTATATTGGTTGTTTTTTCTCAGCATGTCATTGATGATCTGAGAAGCTACCTTTCGGTTGTCAAACATGGAGAGTTCCACATTGTGTATTTACCCTTGGAACTACAGGAGATGTGTCCTGGATCGTCATTTATGTTTAATTTCATTATGTAATGATATTATTAAACGTTTAGATAATATACTATTTAATATTCACTATCAGATGTGTACATCCATTTTAAAGCGGTAGTAGTATATGACACCGCTATTTGATAACGATTGTATTACACGTGCATATGTATATTGTACTTACATGCTAGTGTAGTGTGTGTTGGTGGCACCTCCCCGATATATTTTTTGAATCAGATTTTTTATCTGTTGAGAAATATTCTCACCAGACACTTTATGTGTCAATTTAGCCTCATATTAGGCAGTGCAATTACTTATCCTCGCATAATTCGTGCGTTGTTAAACCGCTTTTGGTTTTACTCTTGGATATTTTTTTAAAAAAAATGTTGCACATTTTTTTTTTTCAGGAGGTTGCGGTAATGTTGCGCTAAACTTGTCGCAACTTATTCTGACCATATATTCTGACTACGTATTCTGACCATGCATTCTGACTATATATTTAATTTTGTAATGCATGGGAAATTACTCATGTAATGGTAGTCACTTTTTTATTTCTACTAGTTGTCTAATCGTGTGACGATAGTTGCCGATAGTTTGTGTGAACGATTTTGAGTCATGTCCATATACGGAGCGCTCAGGTCGTCAGTTCTTAGAAACAGTTGGCAATCGCAATGTTTCAAGAGTCATTTCCTTTTAAGGTTCGAATCTTTAGTCTAACATCTTAGAACATTCTTCGTTCCGTAAGTTAGCTGAGCTGTATTCGATTCGCGTGTTCTGCGCATGTCCTAGGTTGTGTCTTTGTTTGAATGATTTCCGCCCAGTGGACTCTTGGCAGATTTTGCTTGTGAGCAGGACGAAGTTTTTTGTGCTGGCGTCCTTGCTGATATTATTCAGGAAAGAGTCCTCATCGTTTTTGTTCCTTTTGAGATGATATATCTCTATGTTATTCCAAGTGCCTGGAGGCTTATGTGATTTATGTGATTTAATTCCTGATGAACAGGTAATTGAGTTTTGCTGAGTAACTTTATCGCCATCTTTTGATGTTGACATTTTTGCCTAGCCTGCCTTATTAAAGAGTCTATGATATGACAAGTTTGCTCAGCTCACGATCCACTTATACTGTCACGCATCGATTGATGCCTGTCCTAAGGACCATTTGCTTCCTGAACTTTATTGATGGATCTAGCTTTGATACCTTTGTTGTTTAAGGAACATAGAGGACGATAATGTGACGCTCAAAAGACATGCCTGTCTTGTTGAAGTCGAATATAGGAGATTAGATTTAATCTCCCATTTGATATCTACTAGCTATGATGGAAAGGGAAAGCTTACCACCTGACTACATGCACAGCTGTTTATGATATCCTAAGAAGGCATATAATGTACCATTATTATTGATGCTGTCTGCTGTTCCTGCTGTATTGACTACGTCGATGATGTAATGACTATTTTTCTATACCAGTGATGTTACTGCATAATTATCTTCATGTATCTCGTCGTTGTGGCGTATATTATATGTTACCAACAACATCACTTGCTGTTCAACAAGTTATTGACTTTATACGTTTATGAATTGATGTGACGTCCCTATCTGATACTTGTCTTCATAAACACGTCACACATAAACCAGACCACGACACCATAAGATCTTGCCTCATCATCCCTGGTGTCCGAGGGCGATAACCCTCCATGTTGAGTGGTGCTACTACCAAGACACATCAATACTTTATAGCTCCACATCAACATATCCAGTAGAGTACTGCTACACACCTCAAAATAGACACTCTACATATATCTGGTGGATTCTAGCACTCTACAGATGGTTTCTGTTGTTATCCATGCTTGTTGTTGTCGTTCCCTTTTCCCCAGTATTTCTTCATATATCTCATTCCATACAGTTTTGATTTGCTGCCAATAGTCTTCTGTATTCACTACATCTTCCAGCTGTTGGAGCACTTGAAATTTGTTGGATATTGTGACCGCAAATTTTTTATAGTTATAGACAACAATTTAATGTAGGACATCTAAGAAATCAGGAAACAAGAGACTTCTTCTTCTTCTTGCGATCGCATCTTTGATGATTACACCGTCAGACGAGTTCTCATGATGAATTCGACTGTTGTTTGAAGTTCCTCTTTAGCTCCATATAGCTTTGAGTTTAGTGTTGAGTCATTGGGCTAGTATATCTTTCTTAACTGGTCATACAGAGGACAGTCCTGTAGAACATGCTCAGCAGTTTGTTCGTTTAATCCACATGTGCACAGTGGTGAAGCAGACAATCGTAGCTTGTGCATGTGTTTATTCAGTTTGTTATGCCCTGTCCTGAGTCGAAAAATAGTTATCTGTCCCTGCCGGTCGAGAGTGTGATAGTCGTCTTTGGGTTGGTTCTGTTCTCTTCTGATAGTCTGGATAACTCTCTTTTTCTCAAAGTATGTGACTTCCTTATCTTCTTGTTCACATTCTCCTCCCTTTTTTGCAAGTTTATCTGCCTTTTCATTTCCGGGTACACCACAATGAGATGGTACCCACTGAAGTATGGTTCTCTTTTTGGCAGCTACCTTGTTTAGTTCATTTCTCAGATGCGGGAGTTTACCACCCTTGAGAGCTTGCAGGACAGACAGTGCATCTGTGAGGATGACTACCTGGTGGCAGTCAGAGTTGGTGTTATAAATCATATTTGCAGCTTGCTCTAGAGCTTGAACCTCAGCTGTATAGTTGGAACAGAATTTACCAGTGGGAATGTGCCTAGTCTCATAGTGGTTGTCAGGATATGAGATAAAGATACCGGCACCTCCATTCCTAACAGCATTAGTTGCTGATCCATCTGTATAGGCATGTATCCATGATTGATCGGGATAGCTTTCTTGGATCATACTCAATGTAGCAGTTCGTTTTTGCAGATCATTATACTCACATCCACTTGTGAGACCACTGACTGATGTATTAATTTGGAGGGCACTGCTGGCCTGCTCCCATGGTACAGGGTATAGGGTGGGCTTCAGTGGTGTTGTCTTCATGGATAGGTCTTCTTGATGCTGTCTTATAAGTCTTTTCCCCCCATGCACAAAGCTGCTATGCTTTAGACGTCCCAATGCCAGATCATCTAGTCTTGCCTTCATTGGGTGCATTGGCATACTGTTGTACTTTTCCATCTGGATCATGGTTTTTTGTGTCTCTTCTATGGGACAATGTCTGTAATCCAGCAACCTTCTGCATCTCTGTTATTGGTGTAGTTTTCATGGCTCCTGTAATGAGCCTGAGAGCTTGATTTTGCACCTTGTCCAAAGACTGCAGATGTGAGTTAGCAGCTGATGACCATGCTGCTGAGCTAAACTCTAAGTGTGGTCTTATTACTCCATTATAAATCTTCTTTAGATTTCGTTCATTTGCTCCCCAGTTGGTACCTGCTAATTTTCTGAGTATGCCTAGTCGTCTTCGGGCCTTTCCTTCTGCATTTTCAATATGCTTATTCCATGTAAGCCTTTGGTCAAATGTCACCCCAAGATAGGTGGGGGTAGCTTTCTTCCTTGATCACGGTTTGTCCTTGGGGGCGAGAGAGAACAGTGTTGTGGAGGTTTTGTCTGTGTTTATTGTGATAAGCCATTTCTCTGCCCATGACACTAGCATGTCTGCTGCCCGCTGCATTCTATAATTTGCTGTGGTGACATTTTCATCAGCGCACCAGAGTACTAGGTCATCTGCATATAAGGCAGCTTTAACTCCTGCAGGGAGATCTTTCACCAGGTCATTGATGTAAACAAGGAAGAGTGTTGGGGAAATTACTCCTCCTTGAGGTACCCCCTGATGGAGCAACACTTTTCTGCTCTGCAGACCGTCAAGAGTGACTCTAGTTCTCCTGTTATGCAAGTATGACTGGATCCATTTCATCATGTTGCCTTGGATTCCACTTCTCCTAAGTTTTGCAATCAGGCCATCTTTCCACACCTTGTCAAAGGCCTGCTTGAAGTCGACCCAGATCGTTAGGACCTTTTTCTTCTCCTGGAAGGCATCTTCTATTGCTTGAGACAATTAAGTAACTTGGTCTTCTATACTGTAGCATTCTCTAAATCCAGCTTGTTCCGGTACCAGGATCTGCTCAGACTCTAAATACCATTTCAATCTGTGGTTGACTATTCGCTCCATAGTCTTCCCAACACAGCTTGTGAGACTGATTGGCCGGTAACTTGCAGCCTCGGTCTTACATTTCCCTTTCTTTAGTATGGGTATTGTGATGGCTTCTCTCCATACTTGGGGTACCGTTCCTTTCAACCAGCTGTGGTTGAATATCTCAAGCAGTTTTGTCTTTGCTGCTGAGCTCAGATTTACTAGCATTTCGTTGCTGATTTTGTCTGGGCCGGGTGACTTTTGAAACTTAAGCTTGGAAATAGCCTTCTGTAGTTCTCCTAGTGTGATGGGTTCCCTCATTGGGGCAGGAGTATCTGTCTGTCCCATGGTTGCCAGTATTTCTTTTCTTATCTCTCTCTGATGATATATGTTAATGGGTAAGTTGCTTTCTGAACTGTATCTTCTAGCAAACAAGTCTGCAGCTTGTTTTCCTCTGAAAAGTTTGCCACCTTCATCCAATGTGATAGTCTGCCTAGGTGAGGAACGCTCTTCATTTAGAGACTTGACTAATCTCCAAAGTTTCCTGCCGTCTTTCTCAAGGTTCAGCGATGCCGTTTTAGTTCTCCAGCTTTTCCGTTTTTCTTCTAGCTTTGTTCTCTGAAACTCTGCTACAGCCTTTTTCCATTTGTTGTGAGTTTCAAGTGAAGGCTGAGACTCTGCGTCCTTTCTAGCCCTGTCCATATCTTCCTGACGTTCTTGGAGTGTGCTGGACCAGTATGGTATGTAGTTACGCCGGCATCCTTTGGGAATGGTTTCTTTTGCAGCTTGTATTATGCATCTGTTGAAGTCTTTTACCACTTCATTAATGTCTCTGTTCTGTACCTTGAGGGTAGACAGCAGCGTGTTCACCTGATGCCTGAATAAACCCCAGTTGGCTTTTTTGTAGTTCCATCTTGTAATGGCTGGGCCTGTACTGAGAGTTGCACTCTGGACAGTAAGAAAGATTGGGCGATGGTCGCTTCCCCCTAGTTGGTCTCCTACTTCTCTACTAATAGATCCAGCTATATCTGGTGTGGAGAAGGCAAGATCTGGTGTTGAAGTTGTGTGCCATCCTCTGGAGTAGAAGGTAGGAGTATCTGTGGCATTATTGACTAGGATTAGGGAGTGATCATCTTGCCAAGTTTCAACCTCTTCATCTCTGTGATCCAGATGGTTATAGCCCCAGCTCTGGGAGTGGCTATTAAAGTCTCCAACTGCTATAAAGTTGGTGGCTGGTACCTGTATAGAGCTGAGACTCAGGGGTTTGTTGTTCGGACAGTAATAGTTCAGGAGTTCTATTTCCATCTTGTCTACCTTTATCTGCAACAGCTGATATTCTGCTCCATCCATGAAGGTTTTCCTTTCGTGTGCAGGAATGTTATTCCTTACAAGAGTAAGTACTCCTCCTTTTCGTCTATCTTTTCTGTCGGATCTGAAGCATTGATATCCCCTTATTTTAAAGGTTTGATCTGCTTTCAAGTGAGTCTCTTGGATACAGCAAACACTGACTTGTTTCTCATACAAGATGTTTTCCAGCTCTGTCTTTTTGCTGTATCCAGCCTGCTTGCTGTTCACTCCCTCTGCATTCCAGTGCATCATGACAAGTGGCACTGTGGGTTTCTCTTTTTCTGTTTTGTTTTGGTCAGTAGTTCTCCTCCGCCGTCTGCTGACTTCACAAGACGGTCTAGAGGGTCCTCCAGTAGCTGAGGGTGGGCTCTGTCGAGGCTCAGAGCCCGGCACTGCACCTGCCTGGTGGAGCTCCACAGGGCGAGCACCAGTACGAGATTTATTTGACGGTGTACTCTCCATAGAAAAAAAAAAAAAAAGCGAGTTGCGTGATACTGTGGTTTCCGGTGCGCCTTCTGGCCCAGTATCTATGACTTTAGCACCTGTTCAACGGGAGAGTGGGCTCATCCCTATCTGTTTATGTTCCCAGTAGTAGACTATTCGCAAGCAGCCTGGGGGTGTCACTGCTCTGCGCGGACCTTGTTTACCGAGGCGGCGTCCGAGCTCGTATGGTGAAAATATGGTTGCGTTATCTTCAAAATAGCCCTGTCTTTCCCATGGCTTTTCTGCCATCCTGCAACTTTGAGTTAGGGAGTTCTGAGCTCCAGTCTCTTTCCCAGGCATTTTATCCTGGCCTGGCATGCATACAGCGGACCCCACTTCTGGTTCTAAGTTAGCAGTTGGGGATAGGTGGGGTAGCACACTGTGCATTCCCCGTCATCCAGGGGGCTCTCCAACTATGCAGAGCTTGCACAATGCTGTGCTCTGGTTCTGGGCTCTCCCAAGGAATCCTCACGTCCTGCACAGAGCCACTTCCAGATACCCACCACCTGCCAACCCTCCATTGTAGAAATCTCCTGCATGCGGCCATCCAGTAAAGAGCCAGTATTAAGTCTGGTGCCCAAGTGATCCCCCAAGCTCAGTGTGCAATGCTGGGTTCTCAACATGCTGCAACACAGGGGGGATTGTGATGCTCAGCCATCTCTCTCAACTCTGCACCGATAAGTGACATCGGGGACTTAACTGTGCCTCAGTACTGGGAGGCCCTGTTTCCGGGTACACCACACACAGCCAATTGAGGCAACGGTCGCCGTGGGCGTGTCTTCAGTGGAGAAGTTGTGGAGTCTTCCTGTCCATGTTCTTGCACATCCTAACACTGCCCGCAAGACATCAAAGGTTTGGAGAGTGGCCTTCTCTGCTTTTTTGAGCCGGGGTGGGCTCCCCGGGCAAGTCTCGATGGGGATCGGGACGTGTCCACGCGCCAGTGGGCCCAGCATCGGCCGCATCTGATGGAGGACTTGCTCTGCCAGGTTTGAGTTAGTAAATTCCAACTTTGTCATCTTCTTGGCATTGTGATGCTGGGGTGCCTGTGGATTTCCTACCGCCCCGGGTAGAAGCCAGAAGTGTACTGTGCCAGCTCTGGGGGAGATAAAGGGGGTGTTTCTGCGTCTCCTTGTGATACGTAGCCAAGGTAGGGCTCACAGTGCTTTTTCCCCGCCACCAAATTGCCTGCTGGTTACGCCGAGTTCTCCTAGGCTCTAGGCATGTGACCAAGAGTTGAAGGCAATAGGATCGTCACGTCCTGAGTCTCTGTGCCTGTACGATGGGTTCCGATCTTCAGGGAGCAGTCCACACTCGTTCCCACTCCCAAGACTTGTTCAGTATCCATCTGGCTCCTTCCCACCCACAGAGGGCGTGTACGGTGTAGTGCACCGGTTTTATTATCGAGGTTTGCTCCTCTAGATCCGTTGTGTTTAGCCTGAGGATTCGCACCCTCAGTTACCAGGACTACCTCGAGGAGGGTGTGGCTCTTCACCACGCACAACGATCTTGGGGTATGAGAGGTTTTGCTAGGCCAAGAGACTAACACCGCAATGGTCGCTCCTTTCATGAACAAGAATTCACTAGGCCTAGGGTGAAGCAAGGGGGGAACCCACTACCCACAACACCAGCACATCATACCCCCTGTCTGTAAAAGACTTTGCCCCACAAGAGACAAATTTGTGGTTTTTGTAGTTGTTGGTGTTGTTATTATTGTTGTTATTGTTTTTTGTTCTCACTGTTGTTGAAAAAGAAAACAAATTGTCCAAGGTCAGAACAGAATGTCCGCCCGCTAGACCAAGATGAACTTATCGCAAATGGCAGACGATCAATACAGCATCAGCGTGATGGAAGATTATGTTTGTCCCCTTCACGCTCGCAACGAGACACGTACTTTAACACAAAGTTGTACGACAATTAATTTGTTGGCTTATGCAGGCTTAACTGTGATAAAGATGTGGTTAACGTGGGATGGCGGGGGTACCGGTCACCTTAATAGACAAAGAAAAACAAATCAGTGTTTCTGGCAGGAATATCTTAACAGGTAACGAAGTAGAGTATGGCCATAACGTCAGCAACCTCATCATGTCAAACCAATTGTTGCAGAAACCAAAGCTGGAAGACCACATAAATGCATGCATCATATTGTTTATGAGGGGCCAACTGAAGGCTGATTCATTCTTTATATATCCTATATATATATATATATATATATATATATATATATATATATATATATATATATATATATATATATATATATATATATATATATATATATATATATATATATATATATATATATATATATATATATATATATATATATATATATATATATATATATATATATATATATATATATATATATATATATATATATATATATATCGGGTTCGATTCACGGTGTCGACACGCTCTAGTCTACCTAGCTGTAAATGGGTACCTTACTTTGCTCTTGAGTTAGGGGCGGAAAGGGCAGCGAGGAAGGGAACTGGTCACCCCACATCTCGATGCTGGACCTAGTATGGTGAAGTCTCTAACACTTCACTCCCCTTCGGCAGTATCTGCTATGGGAGACTACCTTTACCTTTCTATACACACACAAAGCATATCCTGATACACTGGGTAGCTATATACACAAACAAAGCATATCCTGATACACTGGGTAGCTATATACACAAACAAAGCATATCCTGATACACTGGGTAGCTATATACAAAAACAAAGCATATCCTGATACACTGGGTAGCTATATGCACAAACACAGCATATCCTGATACACTGGGTAGCTATATACACAAACAAAGCATATCCTGATACACTGGGTAGCTATATACACAAACAAAGCATATCCTGCTACACTGGGTAGCTATATACACAAACAAAGCATATCCTGATACACTGGGTAGCTATATACACAAACAAAGCATATGCTGATACACTGGGTAGCTATATACACAAACAAAGCATATCCTGCTACACTGGGTAGCTATATACACAAACAAAGCATATCCTGATACACTGGGTAGCTATATACACAAACAAAGCATATCCTGATACACTGGGTAGCTATATACACAAACAAAGCATATCCTGCTACACTGGGTAGCTATATACACAAACAAAGCATATCCTGATACACTGGGTAGCTATATACACAAACAAAGCATATCCTGATACACTGGGTAGCTATATACACAAACAAAGCATATCCTGATACACTGGGTAGCTATATACACAAACAAAGCATATCCTGATACACTGGGTAGCTATGTACACAAACAAAGCATATCCTGATACACTGGGTAGCTATATACACAAACAAAGCATATCCTGATACACTGGGTAGCTATATACACAAACAAAGCATATCCTGCTACACTGGGTAGCTATATACACAAACAAAGCATATCCTGCTACACTGGGTAGCTATATACACAAACAAAGCATATCCTGATACACTGGGTAGCTATATACACAAACAAAGCATATCCTGATACACTGGGTAGCTATATACACAAACAAAGCATATCCTGATACACTGGGTAGCTATATACACAAACAAAGCATATCCTGATACACTGGGTAGCTATATACACAAACAAAAGCATATCCTGATACACTGGGTAGCTATATACACAAACAAAGCATATCATGATACACTGGGTACATATATACACAAACAAAGCATATCCTGATACACTGGGTACATATATACACAAACACAGCATATCTTGATACACTGGGTAGCTATATACACAAACAAAGCATATCCTGCTACACTGGGTAGCTATATACACAAACAAAAGCATATCCTGATACACTGGGTAGCTATATACACAAATAAAGCATATCCTGATACACTGGGTACATATATACACAAACAAAGCATATCCTGATACACTGGGTAGCTATATACACAAACAAAGCATATCTTGATACACTGGGTAGCTATATACACAAACAAAGCATATCCTGATACACTGGGTAGCTATATACACAAACAAAGCATATCCTGCTACACGGGGTAGCTATATACACAAACAAAGCATATCCTGCTACACTGGGTAGCTATATACACACACAAAAGCATATCCTGATACACTGGGTACATATATACACAAACAAAGCATATCCTGATACACTGGGTAGCTATATACACAAACAAAGCATATCCTGATACACTGGTTACATATATACACAAACAAAGCATATCCTGCTACACTGGGTAGCTATATACACACACAAAAGCATATCCTGATACACTGGGTAGCTATATACACAAACAAAAGCATATGCTGATACACTGGGTAGCTATATACACAAACAAAAGCAAATGCTGATACACTGGGTCTCTATATACACAAACAAAGCATATCCTGATACACTGGGTACATATAAACACAAACAAAGCATATCCTGATACACTGGGTAGCTATATACACAAACAAAGCATATCCTGCTACACTGGGTAGCTATAGGCCCATGAAAATAACACGTGATAACGCTAGAATATTTGCGAGTGCTTCCAGGGTAAACAAGAAACGTTGACTGCGGTGATTGCCCTAGAATATGGGTCCCCAAACTTTTTTTTAAAGTCTCGACTACTCCATGCAATCACTGGTCCTTAATCGACCTCCAGCAAAATAAATAAAGAAAATAAGAAAGTGATTAAAGAGCACAGCACAGTAAATTGACATGATCTTTGTATTGCCCTGGTTTAAGTCGTCATGGCAACGATTGGCTAATCCTTAGCAGCTACCTATGGCATGGAAAAGGAGAGGTACAACACGAAGCTATCCCAGAGTCTGAGGGGATCTGCTTATGGTGCATTTCTCAAAATGCCAACGGAAGAATAGAACAACTACGACATTTTGAAGACAGCTTTACTTCAGCGTTTTCAGCTGAACGCAGAAACTTTTCGTAGTAAGTTCCGTGATGCTAAGAGACAGAAAGAGGAGTCGTTTAGGCAATTTGTTACACGACTAGAAACATACTTGGAGAAGTGGGGATCTCTCAGCACATTTGATTAATCCTATAAAGGGCTGCAGGAGATGATTATCGTGGAGCAGTTCAAAGACTCGCTCACCCCTGACATGAGACGGTTTCTGACGAAGCACGGGGCCGAAACTCTTGAACAGGTGGTACTATTTGCTGATCAGTACCAAAGCGCCCAGGCAGTAGTTAACCCAGGCAGGAAACGCGGCCACGATAGTCGCCCACACCCAATAGATCGTCCATCTACGGATGTGCAAACGACGAACACACAAAACGGCCCAACAATAACAACAACCACAGGGCAGTACCAGGCAGAAACAGAGCAATTCAGCACAAGGAACTGGAAGGCGATGATGCAAAGTGTGCAAAAATGACACACATTTCACATCGGACTGTAAGAGGTCAAAAACAGGCCCTTATAAGGTCGCCTGCCTGCTCACGGGGTCGAAAGGGAACCATGACCTCCAGGAATACGAACAAAACCCCAGTCATCACCCCATTAGTGAAAAAGTAACTGATGGTAACCAAACAATACTGTTAAAGTCATGTCTTAGTCCTGGGGAGGTAAACCTTAAAATACTTGTTGGACAGGTTGGATTTTTGGGTTATGACGCTTGAATGCTGATTAGCCGATGATTTGTTTAAAAAAATATGATACGGGAGTCTTCTCGAAGTTTCAAGAGACAGAAAGTACAGAAGGCGTGGTGAACGCTAATCATCTCAAGTGCTGAGATGAATTTATTCTGAGTTGTTTTGAGCTGTGAGCGATTGTCTCTTGCGGTTAGCCCGCGCATGTGTTATTGACTGAGTTGTGTTTGAACAGCCGACTCTCGTGACAGTGTGTGCCTACGCAGTGTACTGGGAAGATGTCTAGCAGTGTTTTTCGCTGTGTGTGTACGGGTGGATATTTTGTAACTGCAGTGTATGCAGTCCCTTTTGGATATTGATGTTTAAGATATTTTGAGGCCATGAGATGTATAGGCCAGTGTTTCCTATGAAGGGATATTTGTGAAGATATTTTGAGGCCATGAGATGTATAGGCCAGTATTTCCTATGAAGGGATATTTGTGAAGGTATTTTGAGGCCATGAGATGTATAGGCCAGTATTTCCTATGAAGGGATATTTGTGAAGATATTTTGAGGCCATGAGATGTATAGGCCAGTATTTTCTATGAAGGGATATTTGTGAAGATATTTTGAGGCCATATATTATTAGCACTGCGATGCCTGCAGTTTGCTTGAAGGAATAGCGCTGAGATATTAGAGATATTTTGAGGCCATATATTATTAGCACTGCGATGCCTGCAGTCTGCTTGAAGGAATAGCGCTGAGATATTAACGATGTTTGGAGGCCATGAGAGGTATGAGCTCTATGGAGTAATTGAGCTTTACGGATTCATTTATCCGATATTTCACATTTTGCTGTAACTGTGTCTTTGATGTCAACATGATTGTATTGTGGCGTAATAAACTGTTTACTAAACGTCACCAGTCGTTTCAACGCTCCATGACTCCTACGTGCGTTACTGTGGTGTGAGTGACTGTACCAACACACACCCACTTCAAACATTCCAGACAGTGACAGAACAGCACACCTAATTATAATAGGCTGTGTGGCGTTTCAAGCAAGACATTTGCAACATTGATCATCCACCAATCAAATCTTCTACACGACGACTTCTACAGTACTTTAGACTTCTACAGTGGTGACCAGTGTGGCCTATTGAGAATGTATAAAGAACCTCCCCATTAACAAATACGTTGCTTATATGATTCTGGTTTAGAATACTCGGTTCTAGTTTTACCATCTTTGGTGAAGGCCCACCAGTACACTGGTGAAACTGTAGAAATACAGTAGCCCCGAAAGAGCATAGAACCCATGATTCTTCCAGTTGCGGAAATTGATGTTTCAACCCGATGTGCGGAAAAAATCAATTCCGCAGTTTTAGACGATTTAGTCTACTCTCTCATTTTAAGGAGGATATATGTGTTTCTTGGAGATCCCTCGCGTTACTCCAGATCAACACACAAGAGAGAGAACCCAGGGCACGTCCAAGTGACCCCTGAGTTGTCATCTCTAATCAGTCAGAATATTTCGGAGCTGAGGAAGGCACAAAGGGATGATGAATCCCTAATGCCTTGCTTCTCAAAGTTGTATGGCAATTACTCCTATACTCCTCAGGGAGAATATTACAGGAGGAAAGGTGTGGTATGTAGACGGGAGGGGAACAAGAGACAGTTAGTTGTCCCACTACCCTATCGAACCCGCCTAATGCAAGAAATGCATTCCACCCTGTTCCACCCACTTAAAGGTGCGTGTGCCCTAAGTAGGCATATCTCCTTGACCCACTTTTGGCCAGGGCAAAGAGTGGACATACGGCAATACGTCCATAATTGTACCCACTGCCGACCGAATAACCCAGTAGAGAGAAAGGAGCGATCCAGTGGACAGGAAAACCCACGGAAAAGAGACCGTCAAAAGCTGGATATTCTACAAATATCTTAGGATATGGGGTCTGTCACAGAAATATTGGGTCGATCTCTTCTCCTCTCTGGCAGTAGTCAGTTACATTTGTTGTGAGTACTGATTACGAGCGATTTCCATGGTCAGCACATTTCTTTCTCTGCTATGAAGCAGATATTAACTTTTTTCATTTCATCGTACACTCCCTTTGGTCATGTTTGCTTTAAGCTTCTCAGCTTTGCTAAGATTAGGCACAAGTAAAAACCCAAATGGGCCGGTCAGCAAACGAGCGTTGGGTTTATCTAAGGCGTGCCGGAAGATAAATTAACCGTCTGTGGACAGATTACAGACACGCACTTGACAGTCAGAATGAAGTAATATCATCCGGCGGAATTATTACGAACATATTACTTTAGATAAAAGTAAGCAGTTGTTTGTAGTCACTGACGAGTATAATACGGAAATCTCATTTCCATATTTGGAAGACATGACCTTTGTATTAATGCACAGACATTTCCTAGTGGAAATATTCTGAATTACCCCATCCTAAACACGCATGTTCTAAATTATTGGCCGGCACTCGAGACGTAAAGATAACTACATTTCTGATTGGGGCCTGATTTAATAGTAAACAACACGTGACAGGAACGAAAGGGGCAATATAACCTGATACTTTAATCGGCTGAAAGCACTGAAAATTCACCTCGCGCCAAGTTGACAACCAGACCTTGCGAGAGTTAAGAACAGTACCAGACCGGACCATGTTGGAGCATATTGAGGACTTAGAGCCCAGGAAAACGCTACCATTTTAACATGGAAAACCGGAATCTGAGGAAACTGTAACATAAAGTCAAAAGTTGTATAATATTGCTAAAATAACAACACCCCAGACTACGTGTAAGTGGCATTGTCAAGCTGCCATAAACTATTTCTCTGAGCCAGCAGTCTGTGAGCCTAAAGATTGGCGTAAGTTGTACATTTTAAATCCTATATTTTGCATTATTATCATGTGAACTAATATGTATATAGTGAAATGTGAATATTAATTTGTGAAAATTGCTAATGGATGTCCAAGTCATTTGAGGCTGGAAACCTCAGCATATAGAGTGATGATTTCATGAACCACCACTGTGAGGGCTGGTGGTTGCTTTACTGCGAGTTTCTTAAAGAGAGCCAAACGCAGAGGTAGTCCCAAGTTCCATATGGAGCAGGGAGAAATGATGAAAGAAATGATGTACATAATCTATATTATTAACATTTTCAACCAGTGTAGATGTAAATGTAAACATATTCAATCTATACTTTTAACATTTTCAAACATGGTGGATGTAAAGGGTAACATATTCAATTATATTAGTAACCTTTTCATCCAATGTACAATGTAAAGTAAAATGTACATCTATTCAATTTAAATGTAATGAATTTTTTCCGTTCAATGGGAATAATATTAATTTTCAGCGAGGGTAAAAGTTCTGAGGTAGATGGGATGGTGAAATGAAAAGAGGGGGGCACATAAGAATGTGTCGGGAAACTCAATACTCAGATGGTATTTGTTTCTCTTCTTTTGTGACACTAGTTGGTGGTAGCAGTTGAGGGTACTATCTCTCGAACAAGTGAGGGTAGAAGTGACCTGAATTCGACGCTAGACACCATCATCAGACGGGTCTTAGAGACAATTTCTTAAATACACATAAGCAGCGCTATATAATAATAAGAGGACATTCGCTGAATTAACTCAGCTGGGGGCTTGCACGAGCTAAAATTATATTACACAATCCTTCAGAAACATTGACGGGCAGATACTAGAGGTGAC
>JAMPIV010000165.1:0-15000 GCA_024509875.1 Oreohelix idahoensis
TCTGAACAAGTGTTTGAATCTAAAGTCTAGAAGACGCAATTTGTAGTTTTAAAGAAAATAATTAAACGCCACTAGTTGACACAATGTAAGAATAGTGGGACGAAAAACCGACCTTAGCTCTTGTTAGAAACAGACGTATCTTGGACGGTTTACGGTAATTGGTTGTTTTAGTTTGAATATAGCGGCAAACGCCGAACACGAAGGTTCAAAAACAAATTTCAAAACTAACCTTGAGAAAAGTAGGTTTGTTCTTAATAATAAGTTTAGGAGAATAAAAACTAGCTAGTTTGATAGCCCATCTTAATCTGAGAAATAATATACTTTTAATTACACAGACGGACAGATAACACGGAAGATATTGACGAAAGACTGTATTGTTCGATACAGACTAGCAGACAGTTTTTTATGCATATTTTCACTAAGTTACATTTGACGTACATTGGAAGATCTGGAATATGCAGATGACATTGCACTGCTGGCACATTTACATCAACACATCCAGGAAAAAACGGATAGACTCAATAAATTTAGCCAGCAGGTGGGCTTGAACATCAATTTAAAGAAGTTTGAGGTCATGACGCTCAATGTGAGCAACCCTGAGCCCATATCAGTAAGGAATCAGCAACTGGTACAGACAGATACCTTCACATACCTAGGAAGCATAGTAACACCAGACGGTGGGGCAGGCAAAGACATCAACATCAGAATGAATAAGGCAAGATCAGCCTTCTTTAGCCTAAATAACATCTGGAAGTCCTCCCAATACAGCACAAGCACAAAATTAAGATTATACCAGAGTTGCGTGCTTTCTGTGCTTCTCTATGTTGCGGAATGCTGGAGAGTCACAGAGAAGGAAATGTCAAAATTGTCCTCTTTTCACACAACATGCCTAAGAAAAATTCACCGAATCTTTTGGCCGAATACCATCACTAACCAAGATCTGCTTACTCGTAGCAAGCAAGAGGACATGCATACCATCATAGCTGGCAGACGCTGGAGCTGGGTTGGTCATGTCCTCAGAAGAGACCCCGATGCCATCACAAGAACAGCTATGCTTTGGACCCCTGAAGGAAAGCGAAAGAGAGGCCGACCAAAAACAACTTAGCGGAGGACTGTGGAGGCTGAGATGCAAAGAATGAACCAGAGTTGGGGCACTGTACGAAGGATGGCCACCGACCGTGCAAAGTGGAATCAATTTGTTGTTGCCCTACAAGACGCCACTAGGCGTGATGGCCACTGACTGCTTTGACGGTCAGTGGTTAAGGATCGAAGAAGACATTTTGACGTCCTTGAGACTAAAAATGCAAAAACCAACTGCAGGTGGACTAGGGGCAGGGTAGGAGGATAGTAGCTAAAAATAATTTAGCATAGAATCTTAGAAGTAGGGGAGACAAAAATTTGTGTAGTTTTTTCTTGTAGTTTCGTCCAAAAACAAGTGTAATTTTGGGAAAAACCAAGTTGGGACGGACAGACCGACAGAAAAATACTACACACTAGACTAAGACTGGACCGAAATTGGACATTTGTAGTTTGAATATTTGAAAGGTAGAGGGGAAGTCCGATGCTTGGACAGAAGCTTTTATATTATAGAAAGAAAGACGTCCGCTAGTGCCATTTTGTATAAGACTGTCCAGTTACACAGTTCGTTTATGCTAAAAGAGTGATTCCCAGGAAATATTATATGTTCTCAGTGAGACGCCCTAATCTAGCCAGCAGCTCAGCTGAGTTTTGCTAGTACTACGTAACTGTGTATTCAGTTTTGAATTGTGATAAGGGAAAAAGCATTTATCTTGTTTATTTTAATATTTTGAGTGATTGATACTGCCATGTCATGAAAAATGATTACGACAAGTGAGTGCTTACTCTAGGTCCCCAGCAGCAGTCCAGGGCCTAGAGACAAACAAATAATATAGGAAAACATATCTAAGACTATAGAAGACAGATCTATATTTGAGATCAGTGGGAACATATCACCCACCTTATTGAATGGAAGAGGAAACTATTGAACATATTTCGGATGCAATGCAGTCTTGGGAAACTGGTGCTATTGGATAACACCTGGGTGAGATGTGCTGAGTTGGTCAGAGAGATCTGACCGGATCTTTGTAATGTTTTTTCGTTGTTATGTGTAAAAATTGGTGCAGTAGGCAGAGTGTTGACACATGGCACAAATTTTGGTTTCAGAGTTTCTGGTCTGGCACTACGCTAGTGCCAGATGCTTTTGTAGAAGTACAAGAGTGGATGCCTAAGCAGCCTACCAGTTTACTCCAGCTACTGTGAGGAGTGGGCCACTAGAATTCTGTACTGCATTGTCACAGGCCAGATAAGTGAAAACCTGGCCTGCTGTGGATTCATCAAACTTGTCCACACTAAATAAAGAAATAAAATCTTGTTGTATAAACACTATAACTCAGTCCATATTTCAAAGACAATTAACATTATAAACAGAAATAGGGCATGATGACACCACCCCAACTAGACATCCAGTGCTAGTTTTCCAAAGACACTGTAGTCAATATTAATATTAACCAATGTAACAATATATTTATGTATAAAATTTCCATTTGATTATTCAATATATATATGCACTTCTATTGATAAATACCTGTTGTTTCATATGTCATGACCAGAAGAAACATTTGGTTCAGGACTAAATAAATTCAAAAAATTGTAAAATCTAAACTTCTAAAGCCAGTGTTAGTTAATTTGATCATAGAGCTTATTATTATTATTAGACTTAGTATTTACATGTGTGTGTCAGTGTATTCAATTACCTACACATCTCATTTCATTACCCTAGACATTAAACGTAGCTAACATACATAATAGCAGAATAAGTCTGTTTGAGGTCGTAAGTGGTAGCAGAAAGGCATTCTGTACTCACATAAACTTTTATCTTCAGGAGCCTTCACAGCTGACCTCATCCAGTACACTAGGTAACATAGCAACCATACAATAACATCAAAAACCACTACATTATTGGGGTCCTGTCCGGGATTTGAACCCTCTCCCACCACAGATATTAGGGTCTCCTGGTCCGGGAATTAAACTATTGGGGGCATAAGTTGTATAAATTTAACAGTGTCCCTAAAATAAAAAGTGGAAAGTAAAAGTTGATGAATCTTCACAGCCAGTGGTGATTAATTAATTAATATATTACCTTAGTAATTAGATTATATAATTTACCTTAGTCATTGTTAAATTGTGTGATATAGCATGGCAGATCTAGCCAAATTCAGATCGGTTGCTGTGCTGACGGCGAAGGAAATGAACATGGATGGTCAGGTTTTAATTCAATATGTAACTTCAGAATGTGACAAGTATATTGAAAGGGAAGATAGGAGGTTAGCTGAAGAGAAGAGGCTGCAGATTGAGGCTGACAAGGAGGCTAGGGCATTGGAGGCAGAAGAAAAACGACAGCAAAGGGAGGCAGAAGAAAAGAGATTGACTGCCGAAAGGGAGGCAGAAGAAAAGAGATTGACTGCCGAAAGGGAAGCAGAAGATAGGAGATTGCAAAGGGAGCACAAATTACGACTAAGGGAGCTGGAATTACAAGGCCATGCTCCGGAAAATGGTGCCATCACCTTTCCCTCAGATGCTACGCCTAGTCAGGGAGCCTGAACCTCAGCTATGGGGTTTCATTTAGACAATTTTGTTAAGAAAGACGATGACATAGAGGGGTACCTAAGTAGATTTGAACTATTGGCTACTACGTATGGGTTAGAGAGAGAGAGAGAGAGAGGTGGAGTCTTAAGTTATCCCAAGGGCTTAGAGGTACTTCTTATGAAGTTTTTGCTAAAATGAATAGAGACGACCAAGACAATTATGACATGCTAAAGCAGGCTTTGTTATTGAGATATGAAATGAATGGTGAATTTTATCGTAAGAAGTTTAGAAATGCCAAACTTTTGTCTGGGGAGACATACCACCAATTCTCTGCCAGACTGGAAACCTATTTGGAGAAATGGACTGCTCTGGGGAAGACCCAAGATCTCAAAGAGATGATCATGATTGAGCAATTGAGAGAGTCCATGGCTCCAGACATGAGAAAATTTCTCATGGAACAAGGTGCAGAGAAGTTGGGGGAAATTTTAAATGTTGCTGAGAGGTATCAGGCACCCCAGGCAGAGGTAAGAGGCACTAAAAAAACATATAGAAAATTTTAAAGTAACACAGCACTTTAGTAAATTTGATACCAGAGAACAAGGTAATAAAGGTAGGACAAACTTTGATAGGCCACGAAATGATTATCGTGATAGAAACTCACAGTTCAATGACCAAAAATATAATGAAAGAAAACCTTTTAACCAAGGAAAGAGATGGTGCAAATGGTGTAAGAAAGACAACCATAACACCGAATTTTGTAAAAGGAAACCTTCAAACATTGCTGCAATGAAATCGGGGAACCAGAGATTAAAGGTTAATCCTAATGGACAGCAGGAACCTTATCACCCCCCCCCAGTTTGTGAGGATGTTATTTGTAATGGGGTCACCATAAGGTGCCTATATGATACAGGTTTGGATTATGATTCAGTTGTGAAGGCTAGCCTAGTGGACCCAAGTCAGTATACCACGGAAACAGTGGAAATACAAGGGGCGACTAAGGACATACCACTCATGACACTTCCCATCGCAAGGATAACGGTGAAAACTCGCTATGTGGAAGGAGAAATCAGAGCAGCAGTGATAGATGAACCAATCTACCCTTTGATATTGGGGTGTAGATACGTCTTCTTGGGGAATCCCGAGAGACCTGTGATCATGGCGACAGTGCAGACCAGGTCACAGAAAAAGGAGGAAGAAGGTGAACCTATAAATGCTCATCCAGAAGAGATGAGGAAGGCGCAGGCTGAGGATAGGACACTCAAGCCATGTTTTAAAAAATTGCCCAAATGCCACACACCTCCAAGCAAGGGAGAGTATTTTATGAAGAACAAATTGATATACAGGAAGGCCGGAACTGGAACAAATGGTCACAACCAGCTGGTTCTTCCCGCTTCATATAGGGATAAAGTGATGGAACTAGGGCATGCGATTCCCTTCAGTGGTCACATGGGGATCAGCGCCACAGGACAGCGTATAGCTTGTCATTACTTCTGGCCAGGGATAACGGAAGATATAAAAAGATATGTCAAATCCTGTCCAGAATGTCAAAGGGTAGCTCCAAAGCATTGGACTGCTCCTGCAACTCTAGGGGAAATGCCCATAGTGGGAACACCTTTTGAGAGGGTTGCAGTGGATATTGTGGGACCTCTCACTCGGACCAAGAGGAGGAACAGTTACATCCTTACTCTGGTGGACACTTGTTCTATTTGGGGAGAGGCGGTAGCTCTGCCATCAATTGATTCGAAACATGTGGCAGAAGCACTACTTACAATATTCACAAGATTAGGATTCCCGCATCAAATCTTGACTGATAATGGCTCACAGTTCAAGGGGAAACTAACGGAAGACGTTTTTAAGCTATTTCAAGCCAGACACTTTCATTGTAGTCCGTACCATCCACAAGGGAACGGCCAGGTAGAGAGGTTCAATGTGACTCTCATTTCTATCCTGAGGAAGCTGGCACATGAGAAACCTGATATGTGGGATCAATTTCTGCCCGCCGCGTTGTTTGCGTATCGGGAAGTACCACATAGTTCATCCGAGATGGCTCCCGCAACCTTGCTATTTGGGAGGCCAATAAAAGGTCCATTAGAAGCATTATTAAGGACCTGGACAGATGAGAAAGCAGAAGAGACTGTTACCTCATCATATCAATATGTGAACGAGCTGACCACTCGTCTGAAAGCTGGATGGAAACTGGCAAATGATAATTTGAGACAAGCCAGGAAAAAACACGCAGCGTATTTTAATAGGAAAGCAAAGGACAGAGAATTATCTGTGGGAGAGAAAGTGCTTCTTCTACTACCCGGCAGCCAGAATAAGTTGCAAATTGGATGGCAAGGTCCATATACGGTTCTAGAGAAGGTGTCTAGAACAAACTATAAAATTGACAAAAAGGGGAAGGAAAAAATATATCATGTAAACCTTTTAAAGACGTATCTGGACAGACCAATCCAGGAAAGCACCCCCTTACTGACCTTGGCTATCGTAACTAAAATGAAAAAGGAACCACTCACCTCACATGAATACCCAATACACCCCTGTGAGACAGCCGCACAGGTAAAAGTCAGTAAGCACCTGACTAAAAATCAGAGGGAGAGAGTTCAACAGGTTCTGGAGGAACATACAGATGTATTAACAGATAAACCAGGACATACAAATTTGCTACAGTATGACATGAAGCTGGTAGACTCAAACCCAATCTGTATGAGAGCCTATTCTGTTCCGTTCGCTAAGGAGAAAGCATTGAATGAGGAAATAGATTATTTGTTGAAAGAAGGGATTATTTCTCACAGTGAATCTTCTTTTAGCTCCAGTGTAGTTTTGTTAAGGAAACCGTCTGGGGAACATAGACTGTGCATAGATTACAGGAAACTGAATGCTGTCACAGAAGGTCAGGTGGATCCATTACCGGACACAAAACAGTTATTTGCCAGATTGAACAAGGCAAAATACTTTTCGAAGGTGGATCTTAGCAAAGGCTATTACCAGATTCCAGTGAAGCCTGAAGTTAGACCTTATTTAGCTTTTAGCACCTCGGAAGGACATTATGAATTCAACATGCTACCATTCGGATTGAAAAATGCTCCGAGTGTATTTTCTAGGATGATGCGCAAATTGTTGGATCCCCTGAATAATCCATGTATCACAAATTTCATGGATGATATTCTCGTCGCCACAGAAACATTTGAAGAACACATTAACTCTCTGAATATGCTATTTGATAGGCTCAGAGAAGCGAGCTTAACTGCTAGACCAACAAAATGTTGTATTGGATGCAAAGAGTTGGAATTCTTGGGACATACTGTATATCAGGGTAACATGACCCCTGACCCCAAGAACTTGGAAAAACTGCAGAGAGCACCTCGACCGCAAACAAAAAAAGACGTGCGATCATTCGAGTCGTTATGTGGGTTTTACCAAAAATATATCAAAAATTTTAACTCTATATGTGCTCCTCTGACGGATCTGACTCGCAAGGGAAATCCAGATAAAATTGTTTGGTCAGCGGAATGTGAATTGGCATTTCAAGAGTTAAAGGAAAAACTCACTAGCAAGCCTATTCTCAAATTACCTGATTTGACTCAGGACTTTGTGGTGAGAACAGATGCAAGCAATGTAGGCCTGGGGGCTGCTCTGTTGCAAAGGTCCTCTTCACCCAATGGGGAACTGAACCCAGTCGCTTATGCAAGCCGCAAGTTGAACAAAGCGGAACAAGGATATTCCACAAGCGAAAAAGAATGTTAAGCGTTAATCTGGGCAATAAAAAAGTTCCAAATCTATCTGTATGGTAGGACTTTTGTGGTCCAGACAGATCACCAGCCTCTCATGTTCTTATCTCAGGCCAAGCATGAAAATGCAAGATTGTTAAGACGATCTTTATTGTTGCAACCATATCAGTTTAATATTGAATATATCCCGGGGTCACAGAATGTCGGTGCAGATTTCCTCAGTAGGCACCCCTGTGATCAAAATTAGAGTAGTTGGCAGGCGTGAGGAGTAATTTTGTCTATGTGTATCACTGGTTTTGGAACTTGCTTTAGTGCATGTTCTCAGGTGGGGAGATGTGTGGTGAAATTACAGTGATGCAACGTTAAAATTCCTCCATTTATAAAGATAACAGGTAAAATAACATGTAGGGATAAAAATATTGGTAAGGTACGATGATACATTCTCGCCCACGCCAGCGTTTTCTAGCGCCATTGAAACTAACTAGTTAGAACATGCAGACGAAACGACCTATCCTTTTAGACGGGGTAGAAACGGAGATAAAAGAAAAAAATATGACGGTCTGAACACGTGTTTGAATCTAAAGTCTAGAAGACGCAATTTGTAGTTTTAAAGAAAAAAATTACGCCACAAGTTGACACAATGTAAGAAAGTGGACGAAAAAACAACCTTAGCTCTTGTTAGAAACAGACGTATCTTGGACGGTTTACGGTAATTGGTTGTTTTAGTTTGAATATAGCGGCAAACGCCGTACACGAAGGTTCAAAAACAAATTTCAAAACTAACCTTGAGAAAAGTAGGTTTTTTCTTAATAATAAGTTTAGGAGAATAAAAACTAGCTAGTTTGATAGCCCATCTTAATCTGAGAAATAATATACTTTTAATTACACAGACGGACAGATAACACGGAAGATATTGACGAAAGACTGTATTGTTCGATACAGACTAGCAGACAGTTTTTTGTGCATATTTTCACTAAAGTTACATTTTGACGTCCTTGATACTAAAAATGCAAAAACCAACTGCAGGTGGACTAGGGGCAGGGTAGGAGGATAGTAGCTAAAAATAACTTAGCATATAATCTTAGAAGTAGGGGAGACAAAAATTTGTGTAGTTTTTTCTTGTAGTTTCGTCCAAAAACAAGTGTAATTTTGGGAAAAACCAAGTTGGGACGGACAGACCGACAGAAAAATACTACACACTAGACTGAGACTGGACCGAAATTGGACATTTGTAGTTTGAATATTTGAAAGGTAGAGGGGAAGTCCGCTGATTGGACAGAAGCTTTTATATTATAGAAAGAAAGACGCCCGCTAGTGCCATTTTGTATAAGACTGTCCAGTTACACAGTTCGTTTATGCTAAAAGAGTGATTCCCAGGAAATATTATATGTTCTCAGTGAGACGCCCTAATCTAGCCAGCAGCTCAGCTGAGATTTGCTAATACTACGTAACTGTGTATTCAATTTTGAATTGTGGTAATGGAAAAAGCATTTATCTTGTTTATTTTAATATTTTGAGTGATTGATACTGCCATGTCATGAAAAATGATTACGACAAGTGAGTGCTTACTCTAGGTCCCCAGCAGCAGTCCAGAGCCTAGAGACAAACAAATAATATAGGAAAACATATCTAAGACTATAGAAGACAGATCTATATTTGAGATCAGTGGGAACATATCACCCACCTTATTGGATGGAAGAGGAAAGTATTGAACACATTTCGGATGCAATGCAGTCTTGGGAAACTGGTGCTATTGGATAACACCTGGGTGAGATGTGCTGAGTTGGTCAGAGAGATCTGATCCGAACTTTGTAATGTTTTTTCGTTGTTATGTGTAAAAATTGGTGCAGTAGGCAGAGTGTTGACACATGGCACAAATTTTGGTTTCAGAGTTTCTGGTCTGGCACTACGCTAGTGCCAGATGCTTTTGTAGAAGTACAAGAGTGGATGCCTAAGCAGCCTACCAGTTTACTCCAGCTACTGTGAGGAGTGGACCACTAGAATTCTGTACTGCATCGTCACAGGCCAGATAAGTGAAAACCTGGGCTGCTGTGGATTCATCAAACTTGTCCACACTAAATAAAGAAATAAAATCTTGTTGTATAAACACTATAACTCAGTCCATATTTCAAAGACAATGAACATTATAAACAGAGATTAGGCATGATGACACCACCCCAACTAGACATCCAGTGCTAGTTTTCCAAAGACACTGTAGTCAATATTAATATTAACCAATGTAACAATATATTTATGTATAAAATTTTCATTTGATTATTCAATATATATATGCACTTTTATTGATAAATACCTGTTGTTTCATATGTCCTGACCAGAAGAAACATTTGGTTCAGGACTAAATAAATTCAAAAAATTGTAAAATCTAAACTTCTAAAGCCAGTGTTAGTTAATTTGATCATAGAGCTTATTATTATTATTAGACTTAGTATTTACATGTGTGTGTCTGTGTATTCAATTACCTACACATCACATTTCATTACCCTAGACATTAAACGTAGCTAACATACATAATAGCAGAATAAGTCTGTTTGAGGTCGTAAGTGGTAGCGGAAAGGCATTCTGTAACTCACATAAACTTTTATCTTCAGGAGCCTTCACAGCTGACCTCATCCAGTACACTAGGTAACATAGCAACCAGACAATAACATCAAAAACCCACTACATTATTGGGGTCCTGTCCGGGATTTGAACCCTCTCCCACCACAAATATTAGGGTCTCCTGGTCCGGGAATTAAACTATTGGGGGCATAAGTTGTATAAATTTAACAGTGTCCCTAAAATTAAAAGTGGAAAATAAAAGTTGATGAATCTTCACAGCCAGTGGTAATTAATTAATTAATATATTACCTTAGTAATTAGATTGTATAATTTACCTTAGTCATTGTTAAATTGTATGATATAGTATGGCAGATCTAGCCAAATTCAGATCGGCTGCTGTGCTGACGGCGAAGGAAATGAACATGGATGGTCAGGTTTTAATTCAATATGTAACTTCAGAATGTGACAAGTATATTGAAAGGGAAGATAGGAGGTTAGCTGAAGAGAAGAGGCTGCAGATTGAGGCTGACAAGGAGGCTAGGGCATTGGAGGCAGAAGAAAAACGACAGCAAAGGGAGGCAGAAGAAAAGAGATTGACTGCCGAAAGGGAGGCAGAAGAAAAGAGATTGACTGCCGAAAGGGAAGCAGAAGATAGGAGATTGCAAAGGGAGCACGAATTACGACTAAGGGAGCTGGAATTACAAGGCCATGCTCCGGAAAATGGTGCCATCCCCTTTCCCTCAGATGCTACGCCTAGTCAGGGAGCCTCAACCTCAGCTATGGGGTTTCATTTAGACAATTTTGTTGAGAAAGACGATGACATAGAGGGGTACCTAAGTAGATTTGAACTATTGGCTACTACGTATGGGTTAGAGAGAGAGAGAGGTGGAGTCTTAAGTTATCCCAAGGGCTTAGAGGTACTTCTTATGAAGTTTTTGCTAAAATGAATAGAGACGACCAAGACAATTATGACATGCTAAAGCAGGCTTTGTTATTGAGATATGAAATGAATGGTGAAATTTATCGTAAGAAGTTTAGAAATGCCAAACTTTTGTCTGGGGAGACATTCCACCAATACTCTGCCAGACTGGAAACCTATTTGGAGAAATGGACTGCTCTGGGGAAGACCCAAGATCTCAAAGAGATGATCATGATAGAGCAATTACGAGAGTCCATGGCTCCAGACCTGAGAAAATTTCTCATGGAACAAGGTGCAGAGAGGTTGGGGGAGGTTTTGAATGTCGCTGAGAGGTATCAGGCACCCCAGGCAGAGGTAAGTGGCTCTGAAAAGAAACATATAGAAAATTTTAAAGTAACACAGCACTTTAATAAATTTGATATCAGAGAACAAGGTAATAAAGGTAGGTCAAACTTTGATAGGCCACGAAATGATTATCGTGATAGAAACTCACAGTTCAATGACCAAAAATATAATGAAAGAAAACCTTTTAAGCAAGGAAAGAGATGGTGCAAATGGTGTAAGAAAGACAACCATAACACCGAATTTTGTAAAAGGAAACCTTCAAACATTGCTGCAATGAAATCGGGGAACCAGAGATTAAAGGTTAATCCTAATGGACAGCAGAAACCTTATCGCCCCCCCCCCCCCAGTTTGTGAGGATGTTATTTGTAATGGGGTCACCATAAGGTGCCTATATGATACAGGTTTGGATTATGATTCAGTTGTGAAGGCTAGCCTAGTGGACCCAAGTCAGTATACCACGGAAACAGTGGAAATACAAGGGGCGACTAAGGATATACCACTCATGACACTTCCCATCGCAAGGATAACGGTGAAAACTCGCTATGTGGAAGGAGAAATCAGAGCAGCAGTGATAGATGAACCAATCTACCCTTTGATATTGGGATGTAGATACGTCTTCTTGAAGAATCCCGAGAGACCTGTGATCATGGCGACAGTGCAGACCAGGTCACAGAAAAAGGAGGAAGAAGGTGAACCTATAAATGCTCATCCAGAAGAGATGAGGAAGGCGCGGGCTGAGGATAGAACACTCAAGCCATGTTTTAAAAAATTGCCCGAATGCCACACACCTCCAAGCAAGGGAGAGTATTTTATGAAGAACAAATTGATATACAGGAAGGCCGGAACTGGAACAAATAGTCACAACCAGCTGGTTCTTCCCGCTTCATATAGGGAGAAAGTGATGGAACTAGGGCATGCGATTCCCTTCAGTGGTCACATGGGGATCAGCGCCACAGGACAGCGTATAGCTTGTCATTACTTCTGGCCAGGGATAACGTAAGATATAAAAAGATATGTCAAATCCTGTCCAGAATGTCAAAGGGTAGCTCCAAAGCATTGGACTGCTCCTGCAACTCTAGGGGAAATGCCCATAGTGGGAACACCTTTTGAGAGGGTTGCAGTGGATATTGTGGGACCTCTCACTCGGACCAAGAGGAGGAACAGTTACATCCTTACTCTGGTGGACACTTGTTCTATTTGGGGAGAGGCGGTAGCTCTGCCATCAATTGATTCGAAACATGTGGCAGAAGCACTACTTACAATATTCACAAGATTAGGATTCCCGCATCAAATCTTGACTGATAATGGCTCACAGTTCAAGGGGAAACTAACGGAAGACGTTTTTAAGCTATTTCAAGCCAGACACTTTCATTGTAGTCCGTACCATCCACAAGGGAACGGCCAGGTAGAGAGGTTCAATGTGACTCTCATTTCTATCCTGAGGAAGCTGGCACATGAGAAACCTGATATGTGGGATCAATTTCTGCCCGCCGCGTTGTTTGCGTATCGGGAAGTACCACATAGTTCAACCGGGATGGCTCCCGCAACCTTGCTATTTGGGAGGCCAATAAAAGGTCCATTAGAAACATTATTAAGGACCTGGACAGATGAGAAAGCAGAAGAGACTGTTACCTCATCATATCAATATGTGAACGAGCTGACCACTCGTCTGAAAGCTGGATGGAAACTGGCAAATGATAATTTGAGACAAGCCAGGAAAAAACACGCAGCGTATTTTAATAGGAAAGCAAAGGACAGAGAATTATCTGTGGGAGAGAAAGTGCTTCTTCTACTACCCGGCAGCCAGAATAAGTTGCAAATTGGATGGCAAGGTCCATATACGGTTCTAGAGAAGGTGTCTAGAACAAACTATAAAATTGACAAAAAGGGGAAGGAAAAAATATATCATGTAAACCTTTTAAAGACGTATCTGGACAGACCAATCCAGGAAAGCACCCCCTTACTGACCTTGGCTATCGTAATCATAAAATAGTGAAGCCAGGGGATTAATGGGAACCCAAGTTATGTGGTTTTATAGAGCAGTGTTACAAATCAGATGGTCATTTAAGGGAATAAAGGATGATATCCCGGTTGAAGGCAGCGTTTAAGATTAGCGAAAAGAAAACATGATACGTTCCTCTTCTACCCCGGAGTGTAGAGGTTGCCAGGGATAACGCCATACTATCTTATCGGCTCTCTTTCTCTTGGTCTTTGTGTAGTCTAGTCCTCGTTCTTTCAGAGATTGTTTAATGTTGTTCTCCTAACGAACTTTACGTCATCCTGGAGGTCACATTCTCTGGCTCTTAGTTTCCCATTCTTGTAATGGTTGTCGATCTAACTCTAATCTGCATTCATGGGCAAACCATCGTAACTGGGACTATTCCACTTGGGTCTGCAGGGGCTGGGTTTTGAGGCACTTATGTATCTTAACCGTGTTAACCATATCTCTTCTTGTTACATCAAATACTTTACTCAGATATCTCATTGGAGCTGGCTTTGTGAGTTGCAGTCATAATCCATGTGCCTTTGATTTAGTATCAGGGCAACATCGTTGGCATGTTATGTCACCTGCAAAATACAGACCCGCCTCATCTTTCAGTACCCTACTGACTACTTTCTTGTCCTCTACTTACATGCTTTGATGACATCTGTCATGAAATCTGAATCATATCTCGGCATCATTCAAAAAATTATCACCGTACAAACCCCGTGGATGTAACTGAAGAATGAAACGCCAGCTTGGTATAAATAGTGTCGGAAGGTACGCTAGAAATGGAGGAAACGAAAGTGTAGATGTGGACGATATTTCGGAAGGCAGTGTGCAAATAATCATGGAATACCTAGTTAAAGAAGAACCCAGCTCAATAATAGGTATAACTAGCCTTAGGAAGACAGCAATAGATTCACTGTATGTGTTGTAGAGCCGACGTTATTATGAATAGAAGACAGTGGAACATAAACCAAGTTGTGTTTTTCCACGTTTCGTCTGCTCCACTGAATAGTCGAATAAACTATAGGCTAAAATGGATATCCATAGTGATAGAGCTCATCTGTATGAGTAAATTAAGCCTATGATGGAGGAAATCAGTGCAGAAATAAGGATTCCAGAATTATTTTAGATTTACTATCTAAGCACATCTTACCTTGGCTACACGATTTAGGATGCATGAAAACGTAACTTGGTCCAGTTGTCACATCGTACATCCGCAAGGCCATTATAAAAGGGGAGATAACGAATGACACAAATACATTCGCCGTCTAATTCAAACTACAGACAGAGCACAGTATTTATATCACCTCCGTTGCCATCTGCAGAAGTGTGAGCACATTGTGTAATCATTAAAAGCCTGTCTGTTATTGAGGGTAAGCGAGATGTTAATTAAATATATATATATATATATATATATATATATATATATATATATATATATATATATATATATATATATATATATGTAAATATATTATAAATGTGTGTTTAAAGAAATATTAGCATGTTTAGAATCGTTGTGCTATTTCTGGAGGAAAACCCGAAGTGTGTTAGTTTAGTTTAATTGTGTACTAAATAAGCTGAAAGAATGGATTGAGCAAGTTGGTTGTGGAAAGCGTTTTAAAGATATTATGCTTGCTGGAACGGACTATCCAAACCGGAGGATAATATATTGTTTTTCTGTATTATTTGAAATATGACACAATGATTACCAAAAGGCCTATATGATTTTATTGAAGCAAATCATGAACACAATTGTAACAAGTAAAATATTGAACTATTGTGCTAGAACTTGAACGAATTGTGTTATTCATAACTTCGTATGTCTCTTGTGATTACACCCAGCTTGT
>JAMPIV010000165.1:20000-47500 GCA_024509875.1 Oreohelix idahoensis
ATTCAGTTTTCACCATCGCTTGCCTCTTGACGTCTTCCGTGGAAATGTTAATGCTGTGACATATCGAGATGAGGTTCTGGATGCATTGGCTGCTCCTGCGTTCACAAATTATCCAGACTTGCAGCTTCACCAGCAGGATAACGCACTTGCGCACACCGCATGCGTTACGCAGCAATATCTACAGCAGCAGAACATTTTGACGATTGATTGGCCTGCCCTATCACCAGACATGTCCCGTATAGAACATCTGTGGGACGAGCTTGGACGCGCAGACTCTACAGGCAAGGTTCTCCAGCTAATCTGCAACAGCTCGAAGCTGCTCTTACACGTGAATGGGACTTGATTCCCCGGAATTTCATTCAGAGACTTGTGCGTTCCATGCGGAGCCGCTGCCAAGCTTGTTTGCAAGCACACGGTGGACATACCAGATACTGAGGATAGTGTGAATGAATTTTTTTAATTGGTTGCATTTTTGGTTTTCTCCCTTGCCTGCACAGAATGCAATGAATTTCATAACAATCAAATGTACAAATTAATGACCAGCATGGATTCATAGGAAAATGAATAAAGATTCCAAATATGTAAACTTGTAAACACTTATATTTACATTTCACACTCTGTTCCTGGATTATACAGGTGGTGCGTTTTATGACAGCGCCATCGTCATCTCGTCTGTTGTCCATTGCCATTTTGTAGGTTGTTCTGTACCTTCTACCACAACATAGCGCGTGGCAACCATTTTAGGTTACATCTAAATATAGAACATTAGTAGTGCCAGTGATGGAGTAGCAGCCAATCCGATAAGACATGCGTCCAGGCTATCGCGTCAGTTGAAATTCTTTATCATTCCGATCGCCTGTCGCGGAGAGAGAACAAGCTATTGAGATCTGAGATCTAGTTCAAGCAAGAACATGCCTAGGACTTATGAGTAGATATAATATTATTCTCCAACATTCTAAAGTCTGTACAGTCTTAGAAAGGATATAGGATATTAGGTTTACCATCTGTGTGCCGTAGTATTTTAAATAAGTATATACTTAATTCTGTGGTATTTATTTTGCGTGCGGTTGATGTTAGATCTAAATATATTCGGACATAGCGTGGGTCCATGTTCAGGAAATATAACACGTGGCCGGTACTAGAACTGGCATATTCAGTTATTACATTTGTATAAATGAAATTTAATTTTTAAGTATTTTCATATTGTTTGGGATTAAGGAAACCTTCTATGATCTTATGTAAATCCGACACGTAGTCGGTTTGAATAATATTTAACTGTATCGCCATTTAGATTTTTGTTATACTCGTCTTTATTAACTACGGTGCTGATGCCGAAAATAGTTTATTTTAGTGTGGCGAGTGCTGCAATTTATTAATATGTTACAGCTTACTAGAATAAGTCCTGTGCTAGTTCAATAATGTTAGACTGATAATGTGGTGTAAGTATTAGTAAGATCGGCTGTAGCTAATTGGTGTTAGCTTTCTTAGTTTCATGTCTTTTATACAGTGTAAAATCTCTATTGGTTATCTGTACCGCTTTAAATAGCTTTGCTAAGCCATTATTTCTATAATATTTAGTATTATAATGTAAGGTTACTATAGAATGTACAACCATGCAGCTTAGCTGGGTTGTTAGTGTGGCTGTATGCTGTTCTTGCAAGATAGCGTAACCATAAGAGCACGTGGTATGAATGGGTACCTGTAGCTGATTGATCTTGGCTGACTGTGGTGGGCGCATGTTTTCTGAATGGTAAGTGTTATTATTTATGCCATTGATTTTCACTTAGACATTGTTTTTATATATTGTTTTTCAGAAAGTCTACGAACAATGTCTGTGTGTTCGGTGTTGATCTGCATAAGGCTTTGTGTTGGTTGAATTGCTCAGTCTGCTGCTGAGAGGGTTGCAAGCAACCAATAATTGGTTGACCCTGTCAAACGATCCTTAATAAAAATGTTCTTAGTGCATGGGTCTTGGGTGTGAGGTAGCCAAATCGACATACGTTCGCCTCAGCCACACCTAGCCCCTGTCACACACACAATATATATATATATATATATATATATATATATATATATATATATATATATATATATATATATATATATGTGTGTGTGTGTGTGTGTGTGTGTGTGTGTAACCCATAATTTTATTTTGCATTCAAGTGAATTTTATTTGAAAAATTAACAAAGAAAAAAGAAGAAAAGATCGTGTATATAAATAAATTATAAATTGTACCCAGTCTTCAGTGAATTATTTAAATTTGGTTTAAAGTTCTTGTTGTGTAGTTAATTACCTCTAGCAGAGTCATTATCTAAGGTTAGTCTGGAGAGGAACTGATAGGTCTCCAAGATAGTACAGTACCATCTCATCTAGGAACCTTGACTATACCTTTGATGTCGATACACCATTACTCTTTTCAGAGAATGGGGTATTTCTTGTAAGACCAGTCTCTTATCTGGCACTATCTTGGTGTCATCTGATACATTCTATTTGTCCAGGATAAAATCATCATCATTATATCTTTCCTCTCGCTACAACATCGTCCATGAGGAGTGTGAAACTATACAGTAATATAATATCTCCCTCTCTTTCACCAGTGGTGGTCCTGAACTCTTTCGACTCACGTCATCACACATTTTCTGCAAGTCTTGTAGAAGCTCGGTATAACATAGATCACAGGAGCTGGAATATTCTTCCTTGCCAAGCAACACAAAAGTTTGCTCCGTGGGACGTCTTCTCAAAATAAAAATAAAAAAAATAAACAAACAAATAAAGATGCATCTCATCTTTTTATTCAAGGGCATTTTTACTCAGTTTCCTGAGTGTGAATATACGGTTCTGAGTTCTTCGATTTTCTCAGAAACCACACTGGACTTCGCCTATTTGTGGTGCAGCCAGGCGTCTGAGTGTCTGCTCCAGTATTCATGGTTCAGCCAGGCGTCTGAGTGTCTGCTCCAGTGTTCTTGATGAAATTTTATCAGGGACACTAAGAAAGGATATGCTTCTATAATTTCCACATTGTCGGTTGTCACCCTGTCTGAATTTGGGCGTTGTTGTTGTATATTAGGGCTTCTGAGCTTTCCTTCTTCTGCAGCCAACACCAAGTTGAAGACTTCCTTAGTATTATCAATACTTTTGATTTAGGCTTTTTCTGTTGATTTTCGACCAGTTAACCTACAGAGCTGCCTGGGACGATTATGGCAAGTATAATAAACTCAAGATTACTTAAACGTCTGAAAAAAATACCATCTACGTTATAACGCAGTTAGCTTTAATGAAAAACCGTGGCACCCGGGACCAGCTATTGTATCTAGCCCAGGATGTAGAAAATGCCCTCCACAAGAAGTAAAACGTACTGGCTGTTGCTTTTGGACCGGACAAAAGCTTTGATTAAGGTATGGAAAGAAGGACTTCCCCTTAAGATGCTGAACAACAAAATTAAAGGTCTAACGTTCAACAGCAAAATTTCAACTTAATATAACATTGAGCCTTCGCGTCGCTCTTCAACAAGGTGTACCCTACAGGAGTTATCTCACCTAAATTATGTATCATTTAAATAAACGATATGGAAGTCGCGCTTGTGTAATGGATACCACATTGCGCTGGCGATCAGTTGTTCAAGGTTCAAGCCCGGGCGTGGGCATTTAAAGAGGTGTTATCAAACAGGATTTTGACTGAATAACCTGAATGGCTCCTGAGATAAACCGTCTGTGGATATGAAGGAGCGAAACTCCTGACCGGGTTGGAAGGAAAGTCCACAGGCTCCCCAGCCTTGCAAAGACTTGTCATTGGCCAAAGGGCTGAAAGCCCAAGTGCCGCTGGTTAAGAAAATAAAAATAAATAAATAAACGATATTGCAGATAAACTGTCCAGGCGTATCTCCATGGCTCTCCATGCTGACGATTATGCGGCCTGGTGTGCCACAGAACACTTGTCTACTGCAAAGTTCAGGATGCAGGCAGCACTAAATACTATTTGTAATTGAGTATCTTACTGGGGAGTACAAATTGACCTCTCCAAGACTGTAGCATCCTGCTTCTCGCTGTAAAATTTCCAAGAAACTGTCAAATTGCAAATTAAAGGGAGCGAACGTCCATATGAAGAAAATCAAATATACCGGAATGGAACTGTTAATTGATTATGATAAGCCAAATAACTGCCATGAAAAATATATATCACAGAAGTTATTGAAATAAGAAAGAATGGCCACTTGGACCTACGACGACTAAATACTTTTGCTCAGGAGATGATTGAAGGAACGTATAAAGCCAAGAAATCGAACCATGTATAAACAAATGGATCCGCAGAGGAGGCAGTAAAGAATGGTGGATTCGGCATTTTTTTCAGATTTATAGATTAGAGGATCATCCGTAAGGTCTTCCCTAACAAAAAGATCTCCGATTTCAAGGAAGAAACAATGTCACAAAGGCAAGCTTTGAGAATACTCACTATAGCAAATCAGCAGCAACCAGCTAAGATAGTAATCGTTATTGACAGGAGATCACTATTAGAATCAATAGAGAACTTCAGAAATAAAAACATGATGCAAGAGATTTAAAAAAAACGTAAAGGATCTCGTTACATGCCCATTGAGTCATATTGGGAATATGGTGTTAGGCATATCGGCACACTAAGGGGCATATGGTAAACATCACGTCAGCCGCCTTAACATTCCCAGAGTTGCTCTGGCACCCACTTCTTGAGGCTGGGTCGACACTGGAGCCGTTTGCAGAATAACTGATCACTTCAACTGGGACCATCGAGCTAGGAAGCCAGTACACTTTATGTTGCATTAGATCTGATCTGTGCTTAACATCATCCAAAGGCCGTCAACCATTCCCTGTCAGTGGTTACCCTCCCATTGGAAATCAACGGAAATCACAGCGCAGATGCTTTATCTAGAAGTGGCAGTAAAATAAAACAGTTCGGCCACCAATTGTCTTATCGAGAAGCTGAAACATCGTCAACAACAAGTACACATTCCGGTGGAAAAAGGAAAGTTATATGTACAACAGAAATGAGCCAATCCACAAGCTTAATTGACAGCAGCAGACCATCATTTTCTGTCAAAGAACTGGATACTGTAGCAAAATTGGTATCAATACCTTTGGGATCGATTCTAGCAGTGCAATTTTATTGTTAAATGAAACGTCACGAGGTCACGGCACAAGCCGAGACAAAATATGCCTAGGAAATATGGACGTTATACAGAAACATTTTTTGTGTTATTGGTGGCATCGTTCGAATGGAATTATATCAAACAGGATGGATGAAAAGTGATAATTCTTTCTCCTTTGATTCCATTAGGAAACAGTTTATGTGTTATTATTAAAATTCATAACGATTGTGTCGGTATAATTAGGTAGCTTGACAGGGCTCCTTGTTTGTTTATTTCATACGGTGTCATTTATTAATACAGGAAGTGACGTCATGCTTATATGGTGTATTTGGCAGATGCGAAACTAAAACTGCAGAAGTGAGGAGATTGTCTGCAAGCCTTCTACCATTGTGTGTCATGGCGAGTGGGCGCATGTGTTTGAGCTCCTGAATATAGATATCTTGTACATCCCTATGTTGTTCCATCACTTATACATCAAGATCTTCTGTCAGGTGTACCTAGTTATATTCATTTAAAGGGAGTATGAATTCTCAATGTCGAATGTGATAATATGATTAATAAAAAGTGGAAAATAAAAAGGACAACGTTCTAGACATGAACGGACTGCCTAAAGTTTTATCGACGACTGCATATACGAGAATAAGGTGATCGAGAAGTCTATCCGCAGTGGGTTCAGTGCTTCTCGATCACCCAATACTATGCCATTTATATACTGAACTAAATTGTATTTCAAGTTGGAGCCTTGTGAAGTTTGAATAAAAATGTATACTGCCCAATTCGTACATTGTGGCTCAAATAAGGGTGATTGATGTTGGCTTTTTTCGGTGTCTAGATGTTTGCTACCCTAGAAGTTAACGTAGCCTACAGGAACCATCCTGTCATTATATATTAACATTATCAAGTAAAAGACACGTAACAGCTATAGATGCGGGCCTCAAGCCGGGATTCTGAATACAATATCTTCCAGTGATGTCTCAACAATTTTTCAAGTCGGTGGACTACATTTTCTGCATGTGCAGAATATTTTTCAAGATGGCGTTGTCGGTCGTCTGCAAGCCGGTATTCTAGGACTAACCCTTTTAACTGCACTAAACTAGAATCGTCGTTTCCTGTGACAGAGGCAGATGCCAGGATGATTTTTTGCATGAAAAAGCAGATGTAAATTTATTGATTCATGCAGTATGGGGCTTAAAGATCTCTTTTGACAGGGTTCTTTCTTTCACATGTTATATGTATTTCTGTATCTACATGTTTTGTGTTGGGCGGGTCTGTTGGTGGGACCTATGAATTCATTATACCTCATTAACGGTCGTGAATTCGTAGGCGTTCTTTAGTTTTTGCATCTGGATTTTTTCAACCTAATGGGCCGGCGAATATAGCTGTGTGTTACTGGCTTGAGTGAATTAACCAGATTCATTATTTGTCTAGTTGTAAAGGTTCTGTAATTTAGTAATTGTTGTCAAGTTAATTGTATTTTATTTGGTTTCTTCTCCATTATTGTTTGTAAATTTGTTTATCTAATCTTGCTATCCCTCGGTTATTAGATGTAATATATGTTGTGAAATTGTGCTTGTATTGGCATACGTGTGATAGAGCCACATTTTTTTCATTTTTCTACAATTCATACATTTCTGTCTTGTTTAATCACTAGTATTTTCTTCGGTTGGCTCTTTCAACTGTTATACTGTAATCCTGTTGGTATCTCTATTTTTTTTACTCTTAAAATAACATATAACATATATAATTTGACGCAGTTGACTGATCGTGATTGGTGAAATAATTGTTACTAATATTGCTCACTTATTCAATATATATATACATATATTATTTGCATTTTTATTGGACAATTTAGAGTCACAATAACAGGGAATTTTGGCTACCTTGGAATATTTAACCAAGCTTGGAAAGGAGTTTGGTATGGAGGGTGAAGTTTTAAAATCCTATGCATCCACTAAGCATGCAAAAGAATTAAAGAGGTTAGAAGACGTTGCAAGAAATCAAAGAATCTTAGCTAAAGAGAAGAGGGAAGAAGATTTGGCTGAGAAGAAGAGAGAAGAAGAATTAGCTGAGAAGAGGAGAGAAGAAGAATTAGCTGAGAAGAGGAGAGAAGAAGAATTAGCTGAGAAGATGAGAGAGGAAGAATTAGCTGAGAAAAGAAGACAGGATGCATTGGCTCTTGAGAATAAAAGAAGATAATATGAACTTAGGAAAAAAAATTGGCACATGCACAAGCTCAAGCAGAAATAAAAGCACAACAAAAACTTGAGGAGAAAAAATTAGCCTATGCTCAAAGAATGGCAGAACTTGAGTTGGACAAATTGAAATTTCAACATAAACAGGTTAATCCAGTAGATGATGAGGCTGGAAAAAAAGACCATGCCTCTTCTTTTAAACTAAATTTGCCCAAATTTAACTCTAATATAGACGATATATCATGCTTCTTTAATAGGTATGAGACATATTGCTAAGAGTTTAAGATTGATAGAGCTACATTGCCTAGCATGTTGATGAGTTTATTAGTGGGTGAGGCTCTTACTTCAGTCTGCACCATGGATGATCATACTAGAAATGATTATGATGCTGTGAAGGCTTTATTGATAAAAAGGTATCAACTGGAGGAAAATGGTTATAGATTGAAACTGAAATCATTGTTGCCTGATTCAGCTGAAGAGTTTGCTGAATTTGTTTCATTAAGTGAACTTTGCTTTTCTAGATGGGTTGAGTTGTCAAAAGTTGAAAAAAAACTTTTGATGGGCTGGCTGACTTAGTTTTAGAATGTGTTTATAAACTATTGTTAAAACCAGATGTTGGTAGTGTAACAAATAACATGGGACACATGAGGAATGAGATTATAAACTATTGTGAGAACCAGATGTTGGTAGTGTAACAAATAACATGGGACACATGAGGAATGGGATTATAAACTAATGTTAGAACCTGATGTTGGTAGTGTAACAAATAACAAGGGACACATAAGGAATGTAAATATATACTACTGTTAGAACCAGATGTTGGTAATGTAACAAATAACATGGAACACACGAGGAATGATGGGATTATAAACTATTGTTAGAACCAGATGTTGGTAATGTGATAAATAACATGGACACATGAGGAATGGAATTATAAACTATTGTTAGAACCAGATGTTGGTAGTGTCAAGACGACACTTTCAGGCAAGCCAAGAAAGAAGAAAAGTAGGATTCAAAAAAAGGAGACCGGACTAAGTATGAGATCTTCTGAATTTAACGAGAAAGAATCAATTTTATAATACTGGAAACCACAAAGTCCTCGGAACCTACATAAATGGATAACAATGGGATTATAAATAGTATCAATACCTAGCTACCAGTTAGACAGCCTCATAACTAGTGGGCCAGACATTATTCACAAGTTTTGCCATGCCAGACGTCTGTATAATTTTACTCCCGAAAAAAAACTCCGGGTAAGTGGTACATGTTACTATTTTATATTTTGCATTTGACTTGCTGATGGTTGTAAAGGTTCATACGAGACTGGAAATCTCAGCATATGAAAATGATAGATTCATGAAACCTCACAGCAAGCTCTGGCGACTGCTTAATCATGCAGATTCTCTCACATGAACATTAAAAGCAGAAGTAGCCCCAGGCTCACAGTAGGGCAGGGAGTGGGGAAGATGACAACATGGTGTATATTTGTTATATTTAAATGTTAATAAGTTTATATGTATATTTAAACTTGTATAAATCAGGCAAAAGTACTTTCGGCTGTCCTATCACTTTTGTTCATCATATTAACTGAGAGTACTGATGATATTTCATCCAATTCACTGGGTTTATGATTGACGCTTTGTATAGGTACAACTACTGAGAAAAAAAAGGAAAAGGTTGGTGTAAATGACAGCGGGAAGGCGCCTGACTAGAGTCAGGAAACTTATACTTAGCAGAGACATTTAGTTGTTTTGAAAGTCTGCGGTTTTGTTTGAAGATTTCAGTGTGGTACCAGCTTGATACGAGTCTGTGGATCAAGGGCTTGTAGTCTGCGCCAGTTACCTGCCTTTGACTGGTTGTAAAGATCCTTGCTTCACGTTCGGAGCGGTTACCCGTGCAATTACGCTTAGGACGTACATCACCACATAAGTCGATAATTGACGGAGCAGTCAGAGTACCAGTTTCAACATCTGGTCATTTAAGTTATTTTAACCAGGACATAGCATAAATAATTCCCACCACCGCATCAAACCACTTTAACTATTTTTCTGTGAAGAAAAACTCAACATTTTTCAATTCATCAACTTCACTTTATATATTTACTCGTGATAAACAATTAATGATTTTTAAATGTGTTATATGTATTTAAAAATTAATAGTTGATATAATTATTTCAGAGAGATGTGCACACGTATGAATCAGTTATCATAATATATAAATACAGCAGAGCTACTAAAGTAAAATGTTACTGAATAATTCATTGGGGGCGGTGGGAGGATCAGAAACGAGATAATATATCTTTATCTTCATGGGGGAGGGGGGGAGAGATATAACGTTCAAGACCGCTTGGAGAACCTCCTACGAAGACTCCCTAAAATAGAAGCATCATCTTTCTATTTACAACTCTGCCAAGAGTAATCTTGACCGAAGGTAGATACCTTTAAAGACCCTCATTGCATACTTTACATTTTGGCAATTGATGGACTTTCACTGTAGAGGAGAGGAGACAATCGTGTGTCAAAAATATCGCTCATTTTCGCTTACATTAATTTTAAGCAGTAAAACAAAAATTAAATGTAAGGGAAACATATCAATAACTGCAGGTCTTACTTATTTAAAGTTTTCATCAAATGATGTTAAACTTGAGAGAAAATCCACAAAAGTTCAAAGGTTAAAAACTGAAGTTGCTTTCAGTGAATGATTTCTCTCCGTTATTATTATTATTATTGGGACAGGAGAAACCAACGATCGAGGACTAAGGCTACTAGAATTTGCCAGCAACTATAAACTAAGCCTTGCAAATACACTATTTCCTCATACGTTATCAAGAAGAACAACGTGGCATGCTCCGAAAACTGAGATACATGGCCAAATTGATTTTATTCTTGTATCCAAAAGATTCAAGTCCAGTATTAATAAAGCCAAGACTAGGACTTTTCCTGGCGCCGACATTGGTAGTGATCACGACATGGTATTGATGACGCTCAAGATTAAACTCAAAAAGAACTATAATCAAAACAGATGTTCTCAGTTAAGATTGAATTTAGAGAAACTGAAAGATCCAGATATCGCGGGAATCTCTGAGGCAACTGTTGGAGGAAAATTCGCAGCTCTCAACTTTTTGGACGATGATATCAACTCAATCACAGAGAACATGAAAGACATGCACATTGAAGCAGCAACATAAATACTTGGTAAAAGAAAGAAAATAAACAAACCATGGGTTACAGATGACATTCTGAAGTTAAGTGATACACGGCGGGAAATGAAAAAGGTTAAGAAAGAGGTTCCTGAAGCAGCATGGCAATACAGTATTGTGAATAAAAATATTAGAAAGAAAATGAAACAGGCCAAAGAAAAATGGGTAGCTGATCAATGTGAGTCTATTAGTACGGGGCTAATAAAATGTAACAGCAAGGCAGCTTTTGACACATTAAGAAGACTATCAAAACTCCAACAGCCCAGGGTAACTGTCATAGAAGATAGCAATGGGGCTCTGCTCAATGAAAAAAACAGCTGTAATGAGAAGGTGGACAGAATATTGTAAAGAATTATATAACTGTAAACTATTGCGGGAAGAAGTGGACGAGGCTATATGTTCGATGAAAGGAGGGAAGTCACCGGGTGTGGATAATATCCCAGCAGAGCTCTTGAAATATGGAGGACCAGATATAGTAAAAATCATGACAACAATTATGCCAGAAGATATGGAGTACAAAAAAAATGGCCAAAAGAGTGGACGCAGTCATTAGTAATACCGCTTCCAAAGAAAGGAAATTTAAAAATGTGCAAGAACTACAGAACCATTAGCCTTATTAGTCATCCAAGTAAGGTGATGTTAAGGATACTTTTGAACAGAATAAAACAGAAATCAGAAGAAATCTTGTCCGAGGAACAGGCTGGCTTTAGACCAATAAGAAGTACAGAACAAATCTTCAATATTAGACTACTGATCGAAAAACATCTCCTGCATCAACACGATTTTTACCATAACTTCATTGATTTTACAAAAGCCTTCGATCGAGTCTGGCATGAAGGCTTATGGCAAAAAATGAGAAAATTTAATTTTGATACCAACATCATAGATATCATTGAAGCACTATACAAGGACGCAAGCAGTGCTGTTTTTGCAAGCAAGGACATTGGAGAATTTTTCAAAACAACTGTAGGAGTTCGCCAGGGATGAATCCTGTCCCCAGTGCTCTTTAATATATATCTAGAACATATTATGCAGGAGGCTCTCTACGATTATAAAACAACCATATCGATTGGAGGCCGACCTCTTTGCTATCTACGTTTTGCTGATGATATCAATCTGATAGCTGGAACAGAATCAGAACTTCAAGACCTTACCTCTAGACTGGAGAAAGTCACAAGAACATATGGGATGAAAATTAATATAGAAAAAAGCAAGATATTAGTGAATAGCCATAAGAAACATGTTCCGACCAGCATTACGTTAAATGGGCAAACGTTAGAAGAAGTTAACACCTTTAAATATCTCGGGTCCACTATATGTAGCGATGGAAGATCAAGTAAAGAAATCAAGACAAGACTTGAGATGGCCTCAGCTGCCATGACAAGGCTGAATGTGATCTGGAAAAGTAACATCAGTTTTCCTGTGAAGATCAAATTATACAAATCACTTGTATTATCTATTCTCTTATATGGGTGTGAGGGCTGGACACTCACTGCAGAAACGGAGCGAAGGATTCAGGCTTTCGAGCATAAATGTTTTAGAAGAATTTTGCGCATTTGCTATAAAGAGCACAAAACAAATGTCTATGTTAGAGAGAAGATAAACACCTATGCAGGCCACCAAGAACCATATTTGTCAATAGTGAAACGTCGAAAGATTGCCTGGTTTGGGCATGTAACTCGTCATGACTACCTTTTGAAAACGATCCTCCAGGGAACAGTCGAATGTAAACGGAGAAGAGGAAGGCAAAGAAAATCCTGGGCTGATAACATCAAAGAATGGGCAGGACACGGTTTTTCCACACTTGTACGCATTGCTGAGGATAGAGAGCAGTGGAGGACCCTGTCTGCTGATGCTTCCACCATGGCACCCCTACGACCCATGACCGGTTGAGATGAGTTAAAGATTATAACAATTAGGGGTCGTCCACAAATGACATCATGCACTTTTTGGCATGTTTAACCCCCCCCCCCCCCCCCCCCCCCCCCCCCACCCCCACTTGTCAGAATTGTCACAAAAATACAGACTACCGCTTACGTGACGTCACAAAAATATTCTCTCTCTCTCTCTCTCTCTCTCTCTCTCTCTCGCTCTCTCTCTCTCTCTCTCTCTCTCTCTCTCTCTATATATATATATATATATATATATATATATATATATATATATATATATATATATATATATATATATATATATATATATATATATATATATATATATATATATATATATATATATATATATATACACACATACACCTTGGTTGTAAAATACATAATTCTGCCAGCCGGAGGTAATTGTGAAAGTATGTGGATATATATATATATATATATATATATATATATATATATATATATATATATATATATATATATATATATATATATATATATATATATATATATATATATATATATATATATATATATATATATATATATATATATATATATATATATATATATATATATATATATATATATATATATATATATATATATATATATATATATATATATATATATATATATATATATATATATATATATATATATATATATATATATATATATATATATATATATATATATATATATATATATATATATATATATATATATATATCTTACAACTACACATACCTACGACACTGAAGCTAAGTAAGCTGTACTGTTGATTAACGTTATATATACGAGGGGCGTTCAGAAAGTAATGCACCACATCGTTTTTCTCAGCTAATAATGACGATAGCAGCATGAAATTTTGCACACTTTACATATGTGCACCAAATTGTACTGCAATCGGCCAAATAATACGGCTGCCCTAAACCGTTGAAATGGAGCGTGTTAGCAACTTGCGTTATAAACAGCGAAATGTGATAGAATTTCTCCTTGCAGAGAAGGAAACTGTTGTAAAGATTCACAAGCGTCTATGTTATGTGTATGGAAGTTTTGCAGTCGACAGGAGTACAGTCAGTTGCTGGGTTCAGAGAATCAAAGAATCAGGAAGTGCAGATACGGAGCTGTTTGATCGGCCGCGCTGTGGACGTCCTGCCACAGCCACCAACGCAGAAATGTTGAAATACGCTGAGGGCATTATTCTTACTGATAGGCGAATCACTCACTACTCATTAATTGGCCTTACAGCTGTCAGTCAGCATTGGTAGTGCAAATGCAGTTATAAAGACTCTCGGATTTTCTAAGGTTTGCGCAAGTCGGGTTCCCTGAAGTCTCACAAATGACCACCGATTGCAAAGGAAAGCAATTTCTTCTGAATTGTTGGAGCGTTTCAATGCTGATGGAGAGAACTTTTTGGCTAAGATCGTTACAGGTGACGAAACCTGGGCACATCATTTTGAACCTGAGACAAAAAGACAGTCAATGGAGTGGCATCATCCGCAATCACCACGAAGACAGAAATTCAAGACAATTCCTTTAGCTGGAAAGGTTATAATCACTGTCTTTTGGGACATTGAAGGTGTGATTCTTGTGGACGTTATGCCAAGAGGAGAGACAATCAATTCGCAAGCTTACATTAAGACATTGAAAAAACTCAATCAACGTTTTCGCAGAGTTCGGCCGCACAAGAATCCAGCAGACCTGCTTCTCCTTCACGACAATGCGCGACCTCACACAAGTCTGGCAACATAGGAAGCAATCACCAAGTTGGGTTGGACTGTACTACCCCATCCACCCTATAGTCCCGATTTGGCACCCTCTGATTTTCATCTATCTGGTCTACTTAAAGATGCACTCCGTGGGAAAAGGTTTGAAGATGATGAAGGAGTGATTCATGCAGCGAAGAAATGGCTACTTGATCAAGACAAAATCTTGTACGGGCTAGGAATACATGCACTTGTTTCGCGCTGGCATAAAGCCGTACAAGTTGATGGGGATTATGTTAAATAATACCGATGTTTACATGACATGTCCATGTATATTGTGTATAAATTTCATGCTTTTTGAATAATTAGCTCCTGAGAAAAACGATGTGGTGCATTACTTTCTGAACGCCCCTCGTATATTTTTATTGATTTACAATTTAACACCACTCGGACCTCAGCTAAGTTAGGTCAAGGCATTTGGTTCGGTTTTTAAAAGCCATATTCAGTGCAGACGGACAATTCTATCAGTGCATAGATCTCCTTCGTTAGATCACACAAGGAGGATCTCAGCACAGTAACCAACTTAAATCTTATTGTCATATTATTGCTGCTAAAGTATGTGTATGATTCTCCATCTTGTAGTCATGTTTTTTCAAGTGTAGCATTGCTGTAGTTTCTGTCATTTACTCTTGTCATCTTTGTTTTTTCCTTGTACATGTTCATACCCACCAGCTGTGACCTTTCATCTACCAGCCGTGACCTTTCATCAAGTATTTGCATTGTGTTCTTCACTGATTACAGTTATGTACAGAAGAGCCAGTTCGTTGGCAACACTGTTAACTGTGCGTTGACTAGTGCGGAGAAAATAATATTTTAAGCAAAATATTGTCAAATTAGTAAGGATTTTAAACAGATCTTCCCTTTCATGTGCTGCGTCCCAGCACGAGAGGGGACCAACCTTTGAAGTACTCTGCTAACAGCAATTGTATCCTCCCACTCTACCCACACACACACACACGTACTCTCACACACAAACACAGTTGATTGAACTAGCTAAATGTTTGTGTCTTTATCTCACCAGACCGTTGTCACCATGGTGATAACTAGTCACTGTTTTTTTAATCTAAATTTACACAGTCTGCTTTTTGTTTTCTAAGATGTGCATTACACTATTTATGTATATATATATTTATATAGTTACAGATTTTTTAAAGTTAAAGGCTAAATCAATTATCCGATATTTCAGCTGCGATCATATTATTAATATTAGTCGTCCAAGCAGGAGTTGATAACTATTGCGGATTAAAGTTAAATAGTGAAAATGAAAGTTAACGATTGCTGATAAAAATAGGATCACCATTTATGAAAGTTGAGAGTGTGACTTGTATATTTGTATGTGACGTCACATTTTTCCAAACCTTATATCCGCACACAACGTTATAACATTGTTGCCAATTCCCCCCCCCCCCCCCCCCCCCCCCTCCTTTTTCCGTTCGTGATGTCATATGTAAATGACCCCTGTGACGTCTAACACACATTTCTGCTTGTTGTAAGAGCCTCTTTTTGCATAATGTAAGGTGAGGCGGTAAACTGTATCTCCACATGGTGCGAACGGTAGCTCCGTCCTGATGTGAACTCACTGACGTCACTCACTTTTGTGTGTTCGCTACACAGCCAGTCCTTGACATTGAGAGCTCTTGTTGATTTTCTATCAGGATCACCTCGCATTTTCCCTCATACTCAAGTGTTAATGTAACGGTATCTAATTACTTATGGGACGTAATTTGTATATTTTTTTTAACCAAGGAATGCAACTTTTTATAACTTTACTTTTTAAATTTAATGCATTAAATTATAAATTTTAAATTATTTTTAGCACATATTTTAGCAAAAAAGGAAAGTATAAATTGTTTACACAATTTAATAAAAATATTTGTGATATAAAATAAATCTAGAAAAGTAATTTTACATTAATAAAAACAAATAATTTTTTACCCTAAGTTTACATTCAGTCCATTTAATATGTAAACGGCCAGTCCCTCTTTTTATAAATACACGTAACATCATGAAAAAGAATTTTTGTCCGGCACATAGTGCCGCCTAAACTAACATCCCTTGAGAGCCCGACAATGACTATTACATGAAGTGGACAAAAGTAGCTGTGAATACATCGTGACCTCTATGAAAATTGTCTCATAAGACACCAGGAGGCGGAGACGGGAGTCATGATCCAGGTGGGCTCGCCCTCGTTAGAGTGTAAAGGAGAATAAAGAGCCCAAACACTTGTTTGACGGGAAGACCCCTTCTGATGATCAGATAGCCTCCTGTTGTATCGCTCTGTATAGAGTTTCCTATCATGTAGTAGAACTCAAAAATAACAATCATCAACTCCCATATTGAGTCTCACAGGATGGGTCTGAAACACAGAGAACAACTAAAACGAAAAAGAAGCAGTGGCTGTATCACCATTAACCGTACGTTGCCATTTTGTCAAAAAATAATCACGTTATAGCCAAACCATAAATCCAAACACTGAATCCCGCTAACCGTTATCTTGGTCAAGTTGTTTTTTCTTTTGTAATATTGTTGATATAATGTCAGTTCTATCTATACTCTTTAGCGCTCCAAGGACCATAACCCGTCAACAAACACACACCAAGTCCTCCTGTCACGTGACATGACGTACAAATCTTCCTCATCGTTGTTATTTTGTCACCAGTTGTCTTCTCCTCGTGTTCTTCTGTCTACCTCTACTTCTCTTAGCCTGGGGATTCTAGAACAAGGACTGGGGGGGGGGGGGGAAATAATGTTAACAGCCAGCTTTAATTAATGTGTGTCTAATCTCTCGTCAACGTCTCTTCCCATCCCTTGTTCCACTGGTACTTGTCTGGTTCTTGTCATCAGTTCCATATTGGTGACCTTGTCTGGTTCTTGTCATCAGTTCCATATTGGTGACCTTGTCTGGTTCTTGTCATCAGTTCCATATTGGTGACCTTGACCTACCATTTCAATCCTACTACTCTACACAAGTATCCAGTTAACTTAGTCCTTTACAACTAATTTGGTGACGTTTAATAGACATTTATTCGTATCCAGGTTTCTGAGCAGCAACGATTAATTAACCAATTTTGAGCTTCAGTAAGCACTGAGGTATTGTAGATGCACACGCCGGATTCTGAACCTGAACTGAGAAACCAATAGTATCATTGTTGTCTTCAGTAAACATCGAGTCTAGCGTCAAAATAAACTGAACACAGAAAAATTGACATCATGAAGAAATCGTACACCGTCGTGCCTTCCCGTCATTTCTTAACATCGGCTATGGTACGAACATGTTCTTGACTTTTTATTTTATTTTAATGTTTGTACTGTCTTTAGTTTTAACAGAAAGTTAAAATAAAAATAAAGGAAATTTATTATGTAGCTCTGATATTATAAAATTAATATTACAGTTCTCGGCAATTTCTTGATATGTTTGGCGCAGAGATCTTTGAAATTCAAATGACAGTTAGAGTGTTGGCCACTACTTGGATGATTCTAATTAGTACCCAAAATAATTTTCACTGAATACACCAAAATAACTTTCACTGAATGCACAAAATAACGTCACTGAAAACACCATTATAACTTTCACTGAATGCAACAGAATTACTTTCAGTGAATGCATCAAAATAACTTTCCCTGAATGCACCGAAATAACTTTCACTGAATAGTCCAACATAACTTTCACTGAATGCACGTTGTAGTTTCCTCATCTTTCCTGCTGTTGTTTCATCTGTTACAAACGCTACTAAACTTCCTACCATGACAATTATCATTGTTAAGATTGAATGAAAAAGAGACAGAATACAACAAAGAGAGAATGTTCTAGACAGTGTGACGTCATGGCATGGCAAGAAAGTCAACAATAGAATTTATAAATAACACTGGAGACAGAAAGTTGTGGAGAGACATGATCACATGCGCCACCAGCCATGTCACTTGTAAAAGAGGTAGAAGGTGTATGTATTCAGTTCCTGTTGTTTTCATGTAATATTGGTCTAATGTGGAGAGTATGGGCTGCAATATTTCTGTACTCGGAGAGTATTGGGTGTAGTATGTATATAATATGAATTGTCTGGAGACGGTTTAAATTTTGTTTAATAATCTGGAGTATGAATAATGTTTGTTTAACTTGAAATACATTGGGCTATCCTCAATACATTATCTAAACACTAATTTGTGAGTGGTATGTATTTTATTATAGACCGTGTAGAACCCCACGTCAATGAAGATAGAAAGACAAGATTACTTCGTCCACAAGCGTGTCCTAACAGGCAGCAAAGGTGAGGCTATGTAAAGTGCTAGCAATTATATAATGTACTTGATAAAGTCCTCTATTTATTCCAGTTAGTGATATCCACCAAAAGATAAATATAAGTGGATGGAAGCAGACATCATCATCATCAGTTGATAAGATCTCTATGGTGTTTTTTGCTCCACTGTAGTGTATGGAATGTCAACTTGACCTACGCAGTGGTGTGTAGACATGGATTGAGTGTATAATGTGCGAATGATAATAAGGGTTCGTGGTGTTGACAAATGTTCTTTTCTCACACTCATGTATGGCTGGAAGTCATCGACACCAACGACTGTGTACCTTTCTACAGTTTAATTGGACGTATACACTCGACAGCACAGATAGTGACAAATCACAGGTTGGCATAATACATCATAGTACAGTGGATAAATGGTCTTGCAATGTTACATGGGCACTCATGTAGAATAATTGTATAATGGACTGTCAGTAGCCAAGCACTCAGTATCGCCCATACATATATATCAACTGACTTCACTGACTGAGCACGTCAGCTTATAAATAATATTTCAGATGGCTTCTAGACCTAATCTCGTCTAGCGACGATTCTTCAACATAATGTTCAGCACATATTTTTCCATATAATAATATTGAACCGCTAGCAATGGGTTCTCATGTGTAGCAGTGATCTCGGGACTAATCAAGCGATAATACGGGCATCCCTTTTCTCTTCTTGAAAGTCACTACATGTTTTGGTTCCAAGATGGCTTCACTCGTGAGCTGTCACTCACGTTTGGATACAGATAATGAATCTGTCCTAAAGTTAGTCATTCATTAAATCTTTCATTGCTCTGTAGATTTGGTCATGAACAATTGACTGCATTCTACAGGGTATAGTGCTGCTAGGAATCGAAGTCGTTTTCATCGAGTCAAATATATTCTCTTAGACATTCAAATCGTACCTATCGAAAATGGTGGCTTCGTACGAGAGTTCATAAGAGTATCTTTTATTACCTTGGTATCAGAAATATGATTCTGCCATTCCTTGGCAATACGAATAAACACTGGGTAAAGCATACACGATAGATCTAGACGACTATCACTTTCCCCACAAATACTGAGATCACTTTTTCCCCGGCGACAGGCCGACATAGAAAACACAGTCCCTATCAGGACGAAGCCAAATCACACCACACTCTAGCGACACATCCGCCGAATAGCCTTTGACATCTCTAGAGACAACAGAACATATAGTTCGACTTAGATATGTAAAGATATACAGATATAAGACAGACTCGTCCTACTCAGACAAACAATACACATAAATTCAGGCCATAGATATTCTGAAGCAAGAACAATCTATTACTACCCAAACAAAGAATAAATCGCAGAAAACTGGATTTATCCGCGGAGTTCGATCGAAAGAGCCGACACAACTTTCAAGGGAAGTAACTCAATAATGACTTTTCCTTAAGCACTATTTTGTTTACAAAATATTTGCGAACATAACAAGTATACCAATGTATAATATTGTAAGATATCAAAGACTGCACGTAACAGTCTTACCACACCTCCCGGAAAAAAAAAATGGAACTTTTTTTTTTGAAATACATCTAGGAGCAACGTACAATAGGCTCACAACGCATGAATAATGCGCAGATGACAATATCAGGAATACCTATAACGCCTAATATGAGGCTAAGTCGACTTATGGAGCGACTGGTGAGAATGTGTCTCATAAACTGAGAGAAATTATTTCTCTACAAGTATATTTTCCAGGAAGGTGTCATCAAAGTATAATACAATTCTGGCAATTACACAATGCCTTAAAAAAAATTCATATCATCATTTCGTATTAGATATCTTAAATTTATGATTTATGAAGAAAAAATCATCAAAGCACAGCGGTGAATAAACATCAATGAACCGCTATGTAGTGATACAATCATTATATTATTAAATTACGAATGTGTATCTATCATGATATAGAAAAGGAACTACTATAGAACTAGACATATCAAGAAGTCTAAGCCCTAATAGTTATGTGGAATCATGTTGGCATCTTGACAGAATGTCTGCCATCACATTATCTGATCCACGAATAGCTCGCACAGAGAAGTGAAAAGGTTGAAGAGCAATTGCATATCGAGTAGACCTCGAGCTCTTCAAATTCTTACTCTGTATAGCAGTAAGAGCTTTTTGGTCAGTTTCTACTATGAAATGTGCGCCTAGAAGGAATCTCTGTAGTTTGAGGATCGACCAAACCATAGCTAATAGCTCACGGTCTAAAACCGAATAATTCCTTTCTGCCGCATTAAGTTTTCTGGAAATATACATTACAGGATGCAGAGTTCCAGAGTACTCTTGCATTAGTGCCGCTCCAATCCCAGTGGATGAAGCGTCACTACGAAGAACGAATGTCTTATCTTTAGTGGGTAGCACTAAAATAGGTGGTGTTGAAAACAATGTTTTAATCTTATCCAGAGAGCATTGGCATCCTGAGACCAGTGGACCACATTAGGCGAACCTTTCTTTAGAAGTGTTGAGAGAGGTGCCATGATAGAGGATAGATTCTGAATGAATCTGCCATAAAATTGAATAAGACCTAACAGACTTCTCACCTGTTTTTTAGTCTTAGGGATTGAGATGTTAAGTATCTTACTAGTATTATGGTCCTCTGTCTTTAGGAAACCATGACCAACTCGGTGGCCTAGGAAAGAAATTTCGCTAAAACCAATATAGGCTTTAGAGGGTTTCGCTGTCAGGTTGTGCTCACGCCAAGTAGACAGCAATTCATCTAACCCTGAATAGTGATCTTCCCAAGTATCGCTGAAAAGACAGATGTCGTCTAGATATGCAATGACATCTGACCGATAAGATAGGATTCGGCGCATCATGCGTACGAAAGTAGCTGGTGCGTTCATAAGACCGAAAGGCATAAAATTCCATTGGAACAAACCTCTAGGTGTTGAAAAAGCCGTGAGAGGTTTGGCGCGTTCAGATAAAGGAACTTGCCAATATCCTTTAGACAAATCAAGTTTAGTGAAATAATGAGATTTGGAGAGTCGAGTAAGTAGCTCTTCCAGTAAAGGCATAGGTTCGGCATCGAACTTCGTTACTTGATTCAATTTTCGATAGTCAACGCAAAGACGTATGTTATTGTCTTTTTTACGCACAATAACCATCGGCGAAGAATATGCAGAGGTGGATGGTTCGATTATTTTCAAATCTATCATCTCATCCAACTCTTTCTCGACCTGTGCTTGAAAATGTATAGGTATAGGATAAGGTCTAACCCTAATAGGAGTGTGGTCAGTTAGAACAATGTCATGTTCAATGACATGCGTTTGTCCAGGGATGTCAGTGAGTACATCCTGAAATGTTTGCAACATAGTTGAAACTTGTCGCTGTTCTCCTAGAGACAAATCAGGAGAGACAGTAACGTTCTTCCATGATTCACTAGAATGAAGTGGGATCATTGGAAGAGGAAGATTTACATCTGGAAAACTTGTTTCCTCATCCTGTATCACGGACAGTGATGAGTAATGACCATGTTGTACTGGAGAATTGTCCGTTGCTTGGAAAATGGGTTGCAAATAATCCGGACGTTCATGGAATTCAGTAAGCATATTGATGTGGAAGGTTTTATGCTTCCCATCAATATCGACAATATAGTCGACATCGGAAATTTTCGATATTATATCGTTCGGACCTTTCCAAGAAATAAGTAATCTGTTTTCCCTACAAGGTAGTAATACAAATGCTTTGTCACCAGGACAAAGTTGTCGTAAGCATCTCTTCTTATTGGCAAATTGCCTTGCCTTCTGTTTCGCAAATTCAGAAGAAGAAGTTGCTAATTTGCCTGCTTCGATAATCTTTTGTCTCAACGCGATGACATATTCGTAGGATGACTTTGTGTCATCGTCAATATTGTCAGATGTTAAGAGATCGTGAAGCAACGACATAGGGCCACGCGGACGCGCGCCAAAGACGAGTTCAAAGGGAGAAAATCCCGTATGTTCATTGGGTACCTCTCTGTAAGCGAAGAGGGCCGCAGGTAAAACTCTGTCCCAGTCTTGAGGATGATCCTCAGTTATCTTCCCCAGTAAGTTTTTAAGTGTTCTATTAAGGCGTTCGACCATACCATTAGACATTGGATGGTAGATACTACTTAAAGATCTATCTATCTGCAGAGTAGACATTACTTGAGACATGGTATCTGATATTAGTTGGGTGCCATGGTCTGACAATATTTCTCCGGGGAACCCCAGACGAGAAAATATAAGCCAAAGAGCATCTGCAATATCAGCAGTAGTAATGCTCTTCAGAGGAATAGCCTCTGGCCAACGTGTGCACATATCAACACACGTCAAGATAAACTGATGTCCTCTGGCAGACTTGATCTTAAATGGACCAATAATGTCTATAGCCATTTTTTTGGAACGGCCGAATAGGAATGTCCGCCGCCTGAATGGGTGCAGCATGCCGTGGACCTTTGGATTTAACTTCCTGACATACTTTACAAGATCGACAATAAATCCGTATGTCCTTGTTTACCAATGGCCAAAAGAAAGCCGCAAGGACTCTTGACTTAGTACGGGAAAAACCCATGTGTCCAGCACACTGAGAGTCGTGAGCGTGCTGCAAAATTTTAACTCTCAAATTCTTGGGAACCAGGATTTGAGAATGACTTGACGTAATGGAGTCTTGAACCATACGTACTAGTACGCCATTCTTCTTTGTAATCCACGATTTACGACTTGTGTCTTTATTCGGATCACCTTTAGTTGCAAGAATGAAGAATTTCTTCAGAGTGGGATCATCTTCTTGCTGTTTTATAAACGAGTCACGAGAAATTACCAAGGGATTATCTTGGTTATGCACTTCATTATCTTCAGTAGATGAAGTTTGAGGCACATTAAGAGCCTGAGCTCTAGTGACTACAGCGTTAGCAATCTGCATGTTTTGCCTTTCCCACGTGGAAATTTGTTGCGAAGTGCATTCCTTGACTCCATGAATGCGACCGATGATGAGGTCAGCGATCGGATTCGGAAGAAGACATGCGTGTACATCTCCTGTAAAGAAAGGAGTAGCAATCCTAATGATAGCAGTAGAGTATTTCTCTAATGTGCCGCCAAATGTTACACATTTGACAACTTGTCCAGTGGCACGGGAAGGATCTACGAGTGACTGCCTAACACCAATTGTGGTGCATCCAGAATCAAATAGCACAGAGACTGGATTGTTATTCACTAAACCCTTATGTAAGACAAGAGAACCTCTTCCATCATGCGCGACTGATGCCGGAAGAGCAGGAAGAGGATGGCCACAGCTTAAAGTAGACACTGTGGTTGGCTCAAATAACTTTTTGCATTGGGGGCACTGAGATGCTCTCCCAAAATCAAAAGCGGCACATGCCATATTACTAGCATCATTATTATCTTTACTCTGTTTATAGGCTTCATGGGACTCTTGTTGTGCAGAGTTTGCCTGAAAATGTGGTTTATGTCTTTTGTATTGAGATCTACCTCGGTTATTATCACCTCTGTAGTTATTGTTACCTCTATTGTAACCCCTATTTGGGTTTGAGTCATAGTTCCCTTGGTTACCATTATCATATTCATTATAATGAGTATCTCTGTAATTATGATCTTTTTGACTCCAAGACGGATAACCCTGATAGTTTCTATAATTACTTCCTCTACGGAAATTCCTATAATTATGACCACCCCTGTGTCGAGAGCTATCAGGTCGTCTCCAGTTCTTTGAAGAAGAACCCTGAAATGATTGGTTACCTTGGTTTTGATAACTATTATGGTTACCTTTTTTATCAAATCTGTTTTGAGGTCCCTGAAATCTGTGTGAATAATTGGGATTGTATGGTGTTGCTGAAGCAACTGGCATACTCTCCTTAATCTTAGTGTTGCCAAAAGTCACGTCGGGTTGTGCAGTGACATATTGGGAACAATATTCTTCCATTTCTTTTAGAGATTTGGGTTTACGCTCATGTATAAATTCAAGGAAAGGTTTGTTCACACATGACATAATCTTATCTCTGAGCAACAAATCCATAAGTCCTTCATACGTTTTTTCTGTTTTGGAAAGCTCAATCCAACGATCAACTGTGAGACGTGCCTTTGCAGTGAATTCTGAGAATTCTACACCCGTCTCAGGCACCATCGTTTTAAATAAAAGGCGATAGCCTTCCTCACTTAGCTGATATTTTTTTATCAAAGCCGCCCTAATGACATCATAATTATCCTTATCTGCTTCTCCTACAAGGCATAATCTAGTCAAAGATTCACCTTTCAAGTTTTCTGATAATTGATTAGCGTATTGTGATTTATCCACATTATGTGTACGACAAGAACGTTCAAATCTATCCAGCCAGAATGTAATATCGTCACTGGACTGATTGAACGGTGGAACCTTAACCTTGTAAGTAGAAGGTTTACCATTACCACTAGATGCCTGATTACACTGACAAACAACATTTTTCTTTCTTATATAAGAATAAGTGTTCTTATGTCAGTTTCTTGCGCTGATTTCAAATTTGAAATCCGTTTATCTCTATCACATCGGGTTCTTAAGATATTTGTGAATAAATATATTTTTGGGAAACCGTTATTTGCTCCGTTTCATTTTTACTATATAACTTATTAAAAATTAATAAAATGTAAAATAATTCCACTTTTTATACTGCTAAAAGATGCATGACATATGTTACGCTATTTTTCCAATAGTTACTGTATTTTGAAATAATTCTGAGCGAAATATGGCTTCTAAAAGTTGTAGAAATTCGGCTGATCTGTTCTGTTACGTTTGGGGATCTTTTACCGATCGTGATCACCAGAAAAACTTTACACCATTACTAAAGAAAGCATATGAACTTTATTTCGATTCGAAAGTTGATGATGCAAATAAATCTTGGAAGCCAAATGCAGTTTGTTCGACTTTGTGCAAATACATTGGCAGGTTGGTTACGAAAATCGCCGAAGCATAAGTCGATGCCTTTTGGAGTGCCAGTATATGGCATGAACAAGACAAATCACGCTACTGATTGTTACTTCTGCTTGACAAATATCTATGGTTTCACTTTTAAAACTAGAAAGTCTGTGGTTTATCCAAATATTGAATCGGTTTCGAAACCAGTGCCTCATGATCCAATCACGTGTCCGATCCCAGTTCCACCAGAACAATATCCGTTGGACGTCAATGAACCATCAGAAAGTGATAGTTTACCTGCTTCAGAAACTAATTCTGACTCGGATTATATACCGGTGAATGATGGTGTTCACTTAATTAACCTTTCAGATCTAATACGTGATCTCGCTCTTACCAAAGGACAAGTGGAATTACTCGTTTCGCGACTCAAAGAATGGAATCTTTTAGCGCCCAATACTTTGATATCTAAATTTCGTCATAGACACAGAGAACTTGTTCAATACTTTGAGATGGATGATGACATTTGCTATTGCAAAATTCCAGTCGCCTACTCTGTTCATATGAAAGAAACTTATGACAATATGGCTATACTTTTTGCCAAAAATAAAGTACAATGACTACCAATGGCGGATTTGTGGAGACCTAAAGGTCATTGCAATTCTCACGGGCATGCAGACTGGGTATACTAAATTTTGTTGCTTCCTATGTGAATGGGACAGCCGCAACAGACAGGAACATTATGCAAGAAAGGTGTGGCCTATCATCAGGGATCGTATGCAGCTCGGGCATAAAAATGTAATACACGAGCCATTAGTTAACAAAGACAGCATCATTTTAACACACCGTTACATATAAAGTTGGGGCTCATGAAGAATTTCGTAAAAGCATTAGATATAAAATGAGCAAAGCTTTCACTTATCTTCGAGAAAAGTTTTCCGCAAGTTAGCGATGCAAAGATAAAGGAAGGTTATCTTTGTAGGACCTCATATTAGGAAAGTTATTGCAGACAAACAATTCGAGAACTTGTTACATGGTAGTGAACTTCACGCATGGATGAGGCATTCAAATCGATCGACCCGATAACTTTCTGGGAAATCACAAATCTGTCGACTATGTGCATATTGTTAAGCAGTGCATAGATGCATACAGAACTTTTATGGGCTGTAACATGTCCCTCAAAATCCATTTGCTCGATTCGCATCTTGACTTTTTCCCTGACAACCTTGGCGAAGTCAGCGATGAACATGGAGAACGATTCCATCAAGATATCGCCGTAATGGAGTCACGTTATCAAAGACGGTGGAGTGTGACCATGCTTGCCGATTATTGTTGGATGCAAAGAAATTCAAGCCTACATAACTGTTATACTTCTTGTACGAATGATGTTATAATACTGTATGCGTTGTTAAAAAACTTCAATTGCGTATTTCTCGAGATCCCGACCTGATAGAGAAAAACGGTTTGCAGATTTAAAAACAGCGCATTAAAATTGACCAGAAAAACATAGAAATGTTAGAGAAAGAAAAAAAAAAAATTTTTTTGTTAGCCAGTGTTAACATTACTCATACTTGTCAATCTTAATTTCTCCAACTCAAATTCATGTTCTCTTATTGCTTTTTTTTCTTCAGCCTCTCTGTCTAATCTTTTTTTGTTCAGCTTCCCTGTCTAATCTTTTTTGTTCAGCTTCACTGTCTAATCTTTTTTGTTCAGCTTCCCTGTCTAATCTTTTTTGTTCAGCTTCACTGTCTAATCTTTTTTGTTCCGCAGCAGCTTCTCTTTCCAATTTTTTTTGTTCAGCTTCAAATCTCCTTTCCTCCACCTGCATCTGCAATTTCTTTTGTTCAGCAGCAGCCTCAGCTTCACTGTCTAATCTTTTCTCTTCCGCCATAGCTTTTCTCTCTTCTGCAGAAGATTTTTTCTCTTCTGCAGCTAATGCTTTGTCATATTGAGCAACATCCCATTGTTCTAATTGTTGACCGCCGTTTTTATCAAGGGGGCTTTCCCTGTATAATGAAGTATTCTAATGTAGGCCATGGTGTGCCTAACAATAATACTACAATCACCTGAAATAATAATAATACCACAAGTTCTTAATTGACCTTGATTAATCAGTTATACTATCCCAATATCTGTGGGTCACAAG